>JANHFL010003206.1:34689-66030 GCA_032468155.1 Oxyrhabdium leporinum | reverse complement strand
ACTTTTAAGTGTAAACCGCCCCGAGTCCTTGGAATGGGGCGGTATATAAATCTAATAAATTATTATTATTATTATTAGAGCCAATATGCAAACTGAAAAATTGTTATAATATTCTATGAATAGTCACTGCCATCATGTTGGTAGAAAGAATATATTCTTTTCAATTATTTCTCCTTTATCAGCCAATGCCCTCACTTTCTTTCCAAGTAGTCATTGAGTTCCTATTCTCAAGGCATTATGAAATGACTCTGGGGTTGTGTACTTGCAAAGATGTGGTGTCCCATCCTTCTTCCCAGCCTATAGCTGTGTGCTTGGAAGCTTTTTTTAGGGATTATGTTGCTGGGGAAAGAAGTACATGAAAGTTTACTTTTCTTTTCCAAGGAATATATACTGTCATCCTCATGCTTCAGGAAAATGTGTCAATGTGATACAGTGGTTAAAATGTTAGGCCAAGTTTGGCAAAATCAGTTCCAGCCCCTACACACACACCTCATACCTTCTGGAACCAGCTGGCTGCTGAATTGCATCTTCCTGGGTCTTTGGTCGATGTAAAAATTCAAGGGAGCTAGGATCCTGTAGGAAAAGAGCAGGCAGAGCTGGAGGGAGGTGGAGTTAAACATGTCATCAATTTAGAGTCCTTACATTGCCACAAATAGTCCCAGTCCAGCCCCTCTTGATTTCTGTTTACCCTTATCTAGCCAATTTAATGCTGACTAGATTCTTGTGTATAAGATTGAATAAATCATCTGTGCTGTGACTTAATGTATGGTCCCAATCCTTTGTGCCTGACAGATCCCTTGCCACTTGTTTATTTTTTTAAAAAAAGGCAGGGTATATAAAGAGTACCATACCTAGAGATATTATTTATTGGTGACATCATTATAATCCAAGACATTTGATTTTTCTACCACAAGATATCATAACAGAAATGTTTTTAGAGTGCGGGTGTTTTCCTTCTGCAGGTGTCGGACTAGGGAGCGTGTGTTGTTTTCTTTATCTTAACTGTTACAAGCTGTGATCCTGATGAAAGGCAGAAATGATTGCACACTGAACTTGAGAATTGTTCAAAATTAAAAGAGCAGTCAGGTTTTAACAAGCCTTACTAAACTTTATTCTCAGGGATACTAACATAGGTTTAGTCATGGGTCTTTTTTTGAAATTTGTCTGAGCAAACAAAATTAGTCAATAATATATCCAGTAGATGTATAAAGTGAAATGTAGATATCTGTTTTAAATTGTCCATGTAGTTCCCTAACATTTTCATAGGCTTAAAGATTTTATCCCTTCAACTGTGAAAAATGAATTTAAAAAACAGAAAGCTGCCACATATGGATTTGGCAGTGGGAGGCATGAAAAATCACAAGCCTGAATCCTGCTTTGGATTTGAGTGTCTGCCTGGTTTTATATTCTCTCAAATACTGAATTGAACTGGGCTACGTATTACTTGAATCATCAAACTAAATCTGTATATCACTGCACTGTAGGACTCCAAAGCTTGAACTTGCGTTTTGATTCTTTTTAGTAGGCATTATTTATGTTTGCGTTCTGTCCCTCTTCCAAAGAGCAATACTGTGTACACATAATTTTTCAAGAATACATGTCAGATGATTTAATCAGGAAGATTTTTGTGAACATGTAAAGAAGTTGTGGTCTTCCATATCAAAGGCCAACAGTGTTTGCAGTCTAGTCTTTAGAAGAAATTATAATATAATTATTCTAATATTGCTCAGTAACTCTGCCAGCTTTTTAAGATTAATATATGTTTTAGCTGGAGGGACAACTAGCTTTCATAATGTATGATGAACTATGTATTTAGTTTCATTGATTTTAATGAAAGGAAGCAATGAAGGAAAGATTGTCACTTGGAAAGTTTATAATACAATGTTCTGGCCTTGTTAAATATAAAATGAATCAAGTCCACTTTATGTTCCATGTGATTAATAAAATCAGGATGAACAGTTAAAGGTAACACATGTCAAAAAGAGCTAGTGTTTGTTGTTGTTTTGCATTGACTCAAAAAAGAACACTAAGTCTCATACCATGTGTCAATGTCACTTGGAGAGTTACTTTCATACACATACACATGCACCAAAAATATCTATAATTTGTATCAGCAACTCAAGACAGTAAATATTTTGAAAGTTATTTATAGAGAGCTAAATTAAGTCTCCACAGACATTTAAAGCAGACGTTTAAAGCAGAAGTGCCTTATAGTAGATTAGGGTCTGCTGATAGATTTTTGAGTGTTTTGCAATCAATCATAAGAATGCAATGATGCCTTGTTGTTTAAAAGCTGTAATAACTAGATGGCACAGCTCCCCTTTCTCCTTCCAGGTCCCTCCCCTCAAATAGAAATAGAGTATAGGAATGGAGGGAGTTTAAAATAAACAGGAATGGAAAAGTCATCAGTACACAAATGGGCTTTTCTATATCAAATCTCTGACTGAGATTTCAGGTGAATCTAGTTCTCACATCAAACTCCTTTGCCTAGGGTTACCAGACATCCAGCAAAAAAAGGATATCTCCTTGTGGTTATCCTAATGGCCTCCATTCAAAACAAATGTTGTCTGACTTTTTGAGAATCTAACTGAGCAGTTTTCTCTGGCACAGGAGTTTCCTGATCAGTATTAAGAGCAAGTTATCAAGATCAGTTTGAAATTAATCTTAATCAACAAAGATGATTAGGAGTGTGGAGGCTAATACTTATGAAGACCGATTGCAGGAATTGGGTATGTCTAGTCTAGTGAAAAGAAGGAGTGGGGCAACATTATAGCAATATTCCAATATTTGAAAGACTGTCACAAAGAAGAGGGGTTCAACCTATTTTCCAAGACAAGAAAAGAAAAGAAACAATGGATGGAAACTAATCAAAGAGAGAAACAAACTAGAATTAAGGAGAAATTTCCTAACACTGAGAACAATTAACCAATGGAATGCCTTGCCTTCAGGAGTTGTAGGTCCTCCATCACTGGAAGCTTTTAAGAAGAGACTGGACAACCACTTGTCCGTAAATGGTATAGGGTCTCCTGCGTGAGCAGGGGGTTGAACTTGAAGACCTCCAAAGTCCCTTCCAACTATGTTCTTCTGTTATTAATCTACTATACCTGAAGGCTTTTTCCCTTCTAACAGGGCAAACAGGTGGAGCTAGTACATTCCTCGGCATGTGTATTCCCCATTGTGAGCTGTTAACTCACTTGTCATCCTTTTCTCTCATATCAGTATATTAGTACAAATGTTTAATAGTTACTGTATCCTTCTTTCCCCAATTGTCCTTCGCCTGTTCAGATATGTAGTAACCAGAACTGTGCCAGCAGTGTCTGAATTATGGATGCGTATCGGTGCGTGTGTGTCAAAACAGGTAACATGGGTGCTTTGACAGCATGTCCAAATCTCATATCTTATGTGTAAGTGTCAGTCATTCTTCCTGCAGACATTGCTGCCCCGTAGAATTCTTTAATTCTGTGTTTTTACAATTTTGCTTCAGCTGGGGAACATTCAAATTCTAACAAGAAAAGAAATTCTAGCCCTGATTAAAAGCGAATATATGGGGCCTTTAATGTTAAAAATGGGAGGATATATTCAGCTTCTGAGCAAGATGTCTTTCTGCTTCAACTACACAGGCAGATATTTCAGAGAATATTAGCAATTACTATTCAACTCTTTGCAATGTATATTTTTGTAGTCTCCATGAAAATACTCTCTCTCATTTATCTTTCAATGCTGTTTCACCTGACAAACTTCAATTACTGCTATAAAATAAAATGGTAGAACCCTATGTGCAACATGGCATTATTCAGTATTCGTAAACAATAAACCTGTTTCACAAGATTCCAATCACCGGTATTGAAAATATTTAGTTATATTTCCAGCTCATTAAAGGCAAGAATGTAACTTAAAGGAGAAAGCAAGACAATTTATCTTCACAGCTCTTTCTGTTCAAAATCCACGTCACTAAATGAGGCCCCTTTGTCATTATCCTCTGAATATCACAACTTTCTTACGTGGAATCTCCTTGTAAAATTGAAATGGAAGAAATGAAGGAATCTCCTTTTCATGCTGTTGTCTTTGAGGTACTGCTGTCCCATGGTCTACTTTAATGCTGCAGTGATAATATGATGGATGTCTGCACATACAACAGCAGAGGTCCTGTTGGAAAGAAGAGCCCAAACATCCATGGAAACTAACGGAGTAATCCACGGATTACTACAATGATACAGCTAGAACTAGCAGGAACTTTGAGTTGAGGTTTGATTTAGTTTAGTAAAAAAAAAACCTAAAGAATAAATATAATAGTATACAAAAGATATTTTGTTCTTCCAGTTGTCCAGAGATGTTCTTTACTTGTATCTCTATATAGGCTTACTTGTTGTAAATGCACCAAAGTCAATAAAGAGTTGGATGGCCTCTAAATGTGGATAAATACATCAATAGTCACATAAGAAGAAATATAAGAAGGAACAGAATCCACCTAGGCAGTATAAAATAAGATGAAGTATCAGCCATCTCTGTCTACATGCACACTTACATTTATCCAGCCTTGTTGCTCTTTTTCCATTTTCCTCCTTCATGAAATGTGAACAGTCATCCTCTTATGTGGTAGATAGAGGAGCATGCTTAATTGTTTATTAAAAATAAATGTTGCTAGTTTGAAATGAAGTTTTTACAGTGGTACCTAAAAGAGAAATGGTTCAAGTGATGCTTTCTCCATTCATGAGATTTTTTTTAAAGCATCATCACTGTGTTTTCAGATTTCAAAATGCCAGTAAAGATCTGAGAAACAGATGGTTTTTGTAAATCCCTTTCAAAGACACCTTAAGCCCAGTGGGAATGACAAATCAAAGTTTATATCTCTTTGAAAACCGCCACAACCAGGCTCTGCCAAGAATAATCTTACCTATTGCCTCTAAATCATCAAAGTCTCATCCAGACAAGCCTTGACAATTCTTTGACTCTCTTTACAGACCAGGGCAATGCCTTGGCACACTCGTTCAGCTAGTTCACTCCCCCATCCTTATGGCACTCAGGAAATTTGTCACAAATCTGGTTGTTCTCCTAGATCTTGAGGAAAGAGTGTTTACGGAGTTCCTATTTGTTTTGTTTTTATTTTGTTTCGGGTTGCTTTGTTTTTATACTTTACATTTCTGGTCTGTTATGTTTAAAATAATGTTTTAATTACTGAATTTTCAGTTGTAAGCCACCCAGTCTTGTCTGGGAATTGGACAGGATATATTTGTACAGAAAATGTGTTTTTGCCATGGTATAATCATCATTCAAGAGCTCCATCCTGAGGTCATCTTTGACTCACATTGGGAAGGTGCCAATCAAAAGTATTCTTGAATACAATGGGTGATTTTTTGTGGTCTTGTTTAAATCTGTGAAATATAGAACGAGACATGGGGGGTGGAATCAACCAGTAAACCATTTCTAGATAAATATTTATTATTTATTATTAAGAACAAGGATGGTTTTGTAAAAGGAATCATGTCATAGCAAAGTTGCTTCTTTTTAAACCTCAAAAAGAGAAAGGTGCAGATTTGAAAGAAGTATTCATTCTCCTATCTGCTTTGGCAGGAGAGTTTTGTTAGGTTCAGAACTAATTTTTGAAGTTGTTTTGTTTAATTAATCCACACACACACACACACATATTGCAGAGAGATTTCTTTCCTTCTTTATTGCTTCTTGAGGTAACCAGGAAAGAGTGGGTCAACCTATTCTCAAAAGGACCTGAGAGCAGGATAAGTTGTAAAAGATGGAAAATTATCAAGGAGAGATCCAATTTAGAATTAAAAAGAAATTTCCTGAAAGTGAAAACAATTAACCAATGGAACGGCTTGCGTCCGGAAGTTGTGGGTGCTCCATTACCGGAAATATTCAAGAAGAGACTGGACAATCATTTGTCTGGAATGGTACAGGGTGTCCTGGTTGAGCAGGGGTTTGGACTAGAAGGCCTCTAAGATTCCCTTCCAACTCTGTTATTCTGTATTATATTCTGCTGCTCTTCAATCACTGCTATCTTGGTCCCACATATCCCCGTTATTCCTCAAAGCATTTATGTTGCTACCACTGCTTCCTTTCCTCTCCCCGTGTAAAGGAGACATTGACAAAAGTGAATTAGAAGCTGTCAGGAAAGGTGTGGGACATAGGATCTATGAATCCCTTGAATTGGCTCAGGAAATTAAACAGTTGGTCCATTGAAACAAGCAGATAAACATTCACCTACCTAAGGTTTGGATAATTTCAGTCATAATTTGGTTTAGCTATCTTTGAGAAGTTCTCCCCTACATTGTGGAAGCAGCCAGAACAAAGGGCTGGCCGAAACCAATATGTCAGTCAAGAACAAAATGGTTCTGAGAGGGGAGGCAAGTGAGAGGACCTCAACATGCATTTTCTCAGCAAGACAAAAATCAGTAACATGACTGCTCTCAACAAATGGATTATGGAAGACAAACCTAATGGGAGACTTTTAAAAGATCCATTGTGTATGTAAATATGTTTTTTAAATAAAATTTAGAAAGCTACAAATAATATACTCCATCTCGTTTCTTAATTCACACTTTTGGGGAATTATTCTGCTTCTTACAACCAGCTGCAGAATTATTTTCAAAATGGCAGTGAGCAAACCTTGATTCTGGAATGGAATCAATAATGGTTTAATTCTTGTGTTTCTGTTGATCATCAGGAGCCAAACTTTTGTAAAGGACTACTCATGATTCCACTAGCAAGTCTTGACAAATTGCTTGAACAAAACTATTAGGGAAACAAAGTTTGATCTTACCAGTTGGACAGTTTCAACAAAATTATTTTCAAATCCACAAACTATGGCCATTTTCATGAAGTATATCAGAGCTTGCTAGAACTGCTGCCTAATTTGTAACCTCCATATATTTAGTAGCTGAGCTGTGAAGGAGCCAATGAGTTTAGACTTGTGCAAATGTATTTATCAAATTCATGGTTTCTCAGAGCAATTTACAAATTGAGTCATGCCCCTCTCTCCCTCCTCATCTACAGTAAATTTTTGAAGCCTTGGCTATTACTAAACCAGGTTTTTCCCAGCTGGTTTACAAATGCATTGAAACCACCATTGAAAAATGTAAAATAAAAACAAAATAAAAATGCATATATCCCAGCAGTAATGAGCAATTCACTAGAGACTAAGTTGCTTTCTGTAGCTCTCCATCCACTTAATAAAAGTTCCTGTGAATCTATTCAAGGGCAGTTGGGACAAGGTATGACAGATATCATGAAATGAAAGCTAATAATGACTTCTGACACCAACTAGCTTGGCTGTTCCAGTAGCACCCAAATTGTCACCTCTCCTTATACTGCTAAATGATAGAAAATATCCAGTGTTTGCTTGGGTTTGTTTGAAAAAAAAAATAGTGCCACATTTTTATCCTTTGATTCATGATGCAGCACTAACCACACATTGAGGATACAGAGAGAGATTTAGTGAGCTAAATCAAGCTGAAGGCCCTGAGTCATTGTTACTCCAGAAAAAACTCAGGCAAGATGGAGTAAGACGTTTGCATTTTGATTGTTAAAATAAAAAGAGGTTATTTCTTTAAGGAAAATCAAATCATGCAGTCTATTATTTAAAAATGTGAAAACATATAAAACAAGGATTAAAATGCTTTATTGCTCCAATAAATAGTTACAATGTAACTAACAGCAAAACAGCTGAATGCACTACTGTATTTTTATTTTATTGGACTTTCAGATAGGACCAGTCTTGTATTTCCTGCAAAGGAAAAACAGAAACAGTAAAATAAAAAAGATTACAGAGAGAAATGGAATATGGAAAGACACACAGATTTCCTGATTTAAAAAAAATCTCCATGTCAGGGTTTCAGCAAAGTCCCCCTTCTTCATTCAGCATTTAGAAATCAAGTTATCCAAGTAAGAATTTATTAGAGAAACTATGTTGGCACATCTGGGAAAAACCTGAATCTGAGGCCCCAGGTTTTCCTTCCCCAAGAGAAATTCAAAGATCCACCTCCCGGCCATCCCCCAATGATCACATGGCCCAATCCACTTCCAGATCAAATGAATGCCTTCCTCCTGACACTTCTACTCCAGGTGCAAGTTGACATGTCCTTGACTCTCTAGGGAATAATGTTGTTGTGTCTATACTCCCCTGCTACATGTGAATATCCCCCCTCCCAATTTCCCAGACACTAAAACGTGGCAGCTGCAGAGGCCTTCTACAAATATGGCTCCCAAAGCTGACACTCCACTTCTAAAGGAAGGAGTTGGTTTGTTCATTTTATCACTGTCTCATTTCAAACTTCTCTTTCTCCAATAAGCAAATAGAAACTTTGAGACAGGACAACATTAAAAAATGCAATTCGGTCATGACAAATAACTAACTCCTCTCTGTTTTGGTTGGGATTTTTTAGATCTTGCTGTCACAACTTCTTTATTCCTGAAATCACTACTAGTTAAGTACATTTGATTAATTTACAACAGAAGCTTGATTATGCTGATCTTTTATTCCAAATGTATTAAAATGTCTCTAGAGATTTCTAGATAGTATTATAAATACATAATTATGGCAAAACAGAAAGTGAAATTTGCAGTGAAAAAGCTCAAGTAACACACAGTAAAAAAATTGGCTGTTCAGACATTTAGACTTTGATTGATTGACTGATCAATCAATTATGTGTCATCAAGTTGCTGTCTACTCCTAGTGATTGCACAGATAAATTTTCTCTAGGACAGGAGTGTCAAACTCACGTCGTCATGGCAGCATCACATGAAGTATCGTAACTTTTTCCCCCTTCGCTAAACCAGACGTGGGCCTGGCCAGTGCATGATGCATCTGGCCCATGGGCCAGGAGTTTGACACCCCTGCTGTAGGACGATCTGTCCTTAACCTAGACTTTCAGATCTTCCAATGGTGCAAGTGTTGCTATTATAATTGAGATCATCCATCTTGTTGCTGATTGTCCTCTTCTCTTTTCCTTTCACTTTTTCAGCATCTCAAGGAAGTTAGATCTACACATAATGTGTCTCAAATATGATAATTTGAAGAGAACTCTGAGTTGAGAGTTCGGTATTTGTATTTTTTACTGTGTGATGCAGCAGAAGATTCCTGAAAATGCCACAAAGTTTTAAAAAAATACCAAATTTCTTCCTCATCATGCTTCTACCAGGTCCAATTTTCACTTCTATACAGTATTCCCTGGAAAACAATTGCTTGCACAATACTGATCTTTCTAGAAAAAGACATATGGCATCTGAACATATCTTCCAAGACCTTCATTGCTATCCTACCAAATGCTAATTTGTGACATATTTTTTGATTGCTGGACTGTTGAGTTTTGCAAAAATATTTATTGCTCTCTCTGGACAGTCTCACATAGACTATAGCACGGATGTCCACAAGGTATGATTTTTAAAAAAATCAAAATGGTGGCCACAATGATATAATCAAAAAAAAATCCTGTATTTTTCATGGCACACTGTTATGGCCACCATGTTGACTTCCATTTACCAGACCCCCATGGACATCCCTGGAATATACATATAGAGATTACAGAATTCTCCTTCCTATAAATAAAATAAAATAAATAAATAAAAAAGAACTGGATGTTCTGGCAATTTTAAGAAACACACATCTTCTTTCAAAGATCTTGTTTTCTGTATAGACAATCTTTCTTATTTGGAAGAGCAGAAAGTTATCTGAGCTGTAACCTACAGGACAAAGCCATAAAACAACTTTTTTTAAAAAAAATCTGGTTTCTGAACTAAAGTAATCATCAATCCCAGTTGTCTGGGGATGATGAAATTCTGACCATGTCCAGGATTCCCTGTTATGAAAAGGAAATCTGGGCATGGTTCTTTCCAGGGGTGAGATTCAAAAACTTCAGCAACGGGTTCACTGCCTGGTTGCTGGGTGGGAATGGCCATGGTGGGCGTGGCCTAGTCAGCCTCCTGGACCATGGCAGGGGAGCATTTTCACCTTCCCCGGGGTCCGGAGGCTTTCCTCGAGCCTTCAGGAGGGCGAAAATGACCTCCCTAGGCTCCGGAGGCTTTCTGGAGGCTCTCTTCCCGAACTTCCAGGAGGCCCATTTTTCTCCCTCCCCGAGCCTCCACACATGCCCTGCACTTACCTGTATCTGCGTGGAGACTCCTGGGAGGGGCAGGGTGGGCGGGACCAGCCAGAAGTGGGATTTGGGGGTTCAGCGAACCCCACAGAATCTTCGCTAAGGGTCCATCCAAACCACCATGACCCTCCAGCAGCCCACCCCTGGTTCTTTCTCCCTAGACCAGGGATCTCCAACCTTGCAACTTTAAGCCTAGAGGACCTCAATTCCCCAGAAGCAAAGCTTCTTTTGGCTCTCCTATATATAATCAAAAATGCTAAACATGAGTAGTAATGCTGCATCCAAACACAAATTCTCTTCAGGCTTTAAAAAAAGGCATGAAAAACATGGGAAATATTTTCAATGCCGGAAGCAGTATAATATTATTGTACTGGAACAGCCCTTAACTTGAATAAATTATGAGACTGTCATCATACAAAAAGTCTAACATCACTCTCCGTGGATTGCTGGATTTTTTCCCCCATTGTAGGAGAAAAGAATTAAGATTTGAAAAATGTATTAATAAAATCAAAATGTAAAAAATGACAGTCATTAAAGCTGAAAAAGAGCACGAAGGAAATGTAAAAAATCTATTTCAGCCTAAGTTTTGCCACAAAGCAAAGTAACTCCGTTAATCAGACATCTTCAATCTTTTTGGCTTGCCTGAGCCGCATTTGTCTTGGGCTGCATGTAAAATATATAGTATGGTTAATGCATATAAATAACAAATTTCTTTTATTTTTTAAATATTTTTATTACGATCTTGTAGGGCCACATTACTAACTGTCCAGGCCGCATGCCGCCTATGAGACTCTAGAAAAAGTGCAGAGAAGAGCAACCAAGATGATTAGGGGACTGGAGACTAAACATATGAAGAACGGTTACAGGAACAGGGCTTGGCTAGTCTAGTGAAGAGAAGGACCAGGGGAAACATGATAGTAGTGTTCCAATATCTGAGGGGCTGCCACAGATAGGAGGGGGTCAAGCTATTTTCTAAAGCACCTATAGGCCAGACAAAGAATAATGGATGGAAACTGAACAAGGAAAGATTTAACCTGGAAATAAGGAGAAATTTTCTGATGGTGGGAACAATCAACCAGTGGAACAGCTTGCCTTCAGATGTTGTGGGAGCTTCATCACTGGAGGCTTTCAAGAAGAAATTGGACTGCCATTTGTCAGAAATGGTGTAAGGTCTCCTGCTCGGGTGGGGGGTTGAACTAGATGACCTACAAGGTCCCTTCCAATTCTGTTAATCTGCTATTTGTTATCTTTTAATCTGTTATTATCTGCTGTAAATGCTGCAAAGATTTCCATAAACTGGCGAATAAGGAAGGATGGAGCTCCTGTGATCAATTAAAGTCAGTTGAACTATTATAGAGTCAGTCTTGCTGCTCAAATTTCTCTGAGCTTTTTCTCCCTATAATTTCTGAAAAAAAGTAAACATGAGTCGAAAATCTAAAGATGGACAGAGCATTTTGACTAGAAAAGTGTTGTAAAAGTGTTGTGGGTAACATCCAGTCCAGCATGCATCGTGCACATGCATTCAGCCCCTACATCCAGATCAAAACAAGCACTGGCAAAATGGGATGAACCAGGACAAAAACAGTAAAAGCAGGCCCAGGATAACATGAGCTATAAGCAACAATCTACTGTATATCATCTATCCCTATATCGATATATCAAAAGAAAAAGAGCCACTGGAAATGATCCTGAGGATAATCCCAAAGGGAATGGCTTTTGGCTATTTCACTTTAATCCTTTTATGTCAATAATAGCAACAGAATAAAGATGGAAAGTAGGACACCAGGTGATCCCACGTCTAATAGTTACATGAAAGTAACTATTTGAGGAATAGGGATGATGTAGCCAACAAA
Organism: Oxyrhabdium leporinum; assembly: GCA_032468155.1. Classification (NCBI taxonomy): domain Eukaryota; kingdom Metazoa; phylum Chordata; class Lepidosauria; order Squamata; family Cyclocoridae; genus Oxyrhabdium; species Oxyrhabdium leporinum. The sequence goes on along the minus strand of JANHFL010003206.1, from coordinate 54,071 downwards.
AGAAAGAGTTACACTCTTTATTTCCTCTGATAAAATATCAATCACTTAGTTTTCTATTGAATGTCAGGTGATTTTGTTGTTGTTGTTGTTGTTGATTCATTGCCAGTGATCCTAACCTATGGACAGGCTTTCACCCTTTCCTTCTTGCTGGAAATTCATGTTGTAGGATTTGGGGAGAGCAGAGAGAGTTCTCATTCAACCCAATAATGTTGTCCCTCTTTTATTACACCCATTGCATTTAACAAAAGAAAAGAGAAACTTTAACCCTGTGCATTCTCATTTGGAAATAAAGCATGCTGATTGAAGTGAATATAGTGACACAACCATTGGCAGGGGTGTGGAGTTTAATTAAAACAAAGAATGTTTAACTGGAGGCATAGTAACTAGCTTGGTTGAGATTCAGGACTTCTGGAAATCATTCAATAAAATAAGCATAAAATATAGTATATATTACAAGTAGTCTTCAGGTTACAGTGGCAATTGGGATCAAGGATTGCCATCACTACGTGATGCAGTCATAAGTCACATGGTCACGTGGCTGCATCATTGAGCAATGACAATCTTCTCAGTTCAGTTGCCATCATCAGTCCAAGACATGTGGGTTGTTAAGCAGGAAGTGACAGAGTCCTAGCTAAGGACTGGGGAGGTGCTGCAGGTGGAGGGGAGGCCTGGCGCAAGTCACCCATGAGTTAGGAGAGCCTGGGAGAGGGAATCACTGCAGTGCAGGCACAGTGGCTGTTGCAGTGCAGAATGAACGCAGAAAGGCGAGGTGTATGGCCTGGTGAGGCACAAGTGCAGAAAGACCAAAGGATTGTGTGGTGAAGGCTTGGGGGACTTCCCAGAGCTATTGATGACTCTCTCTCCTGCCTTCCCATTTGACTTTACTTATGGGAAACCAGCAACAAATGGTGATCATGGAATACCGAAACCAAGTGTAAGGGCAAACCAAGCATCTGAATCACGATTACAGAACTACGGGAACGCAGGGGGCAAAAGTTCAAGGACAGGTCATAAGTACCACTTGTTCAGTGTCATCTCAATGTTGAGCCATCGCTGAATGAGTAGTCAGTAAGTGGGGATTATAAAGATAATTATAAAACACTGGGATTATTATGATTTTCCAATGTGTGCGGTGGTTTGTAGGATGTTTGGTGCTTTTGCTTTGTTTTCTTCCCAGTTTAGGCTAGAGTCTTGGGCTGTCCTGGTGATCTCCCATCCAAGTATTAAGCAGATTAAACTGTGCTTAGTTTTTTCTGAGATCAGCCAAAGAAGAAAAGTGCTAGCAACAGGTTTAACCAGCCAGCAATGATTTGTACTTGCTATAACTCTTTGTGCAATCCAGATAGCTGTGGAAGAGGGCTCAAGGGATAATATTGGTCTTTTATTTGTCCTTGGCTTTAGCTATGCTGCTTCTGTCATAGCTTTAATCCACAGTCACAAATAATATAAGACACTATCTTTCCCCAGTCCGTAAGTGTAGTCGTTTCTAACACGGTGCCCTCTCAAGTATTAGAGCTGCAGACACAAGACATTTTCAGAGTCGCAGGTTGGAGGAGGTGGTTCCAGACTGTATCCCTTTATTCATGAAACATCTACTTAATTTTCTAAATTATTCACACTCCTGTGACAAAGGTGTGGCTGATCATGGCCAATGGATTCATTATGTGCCAAAAGTCATTTTTGGGAATACTTTGCTCTCCAACAAATATAAGCTGGTTCCGGAAATTGCCCACTCTTTAGTCAGTTCTAATATGACTACAGCAGAATTCTTGACTAAAGGTTTCAAAGTAATGGATTGTTTCATATGGTGGCAAATTTTTATTTTTATTTTTTTAGTCTGACAATTGTTTGTGCTTTATTTGGGCCATTTCCATCATTCGGAGGGTTTCAAAGAAGAGACTGCATAGTCACCTCTCAAGGATGGTTTAACTGGTGTTCCTGAAGAGAGGATTGGACTACAAGATCCTGGTACTCCCTTCCACTGCCAGAGTTCTGTGAGCCATTCTGCAACTAGAGGTACATACAGGGAGACTTACAGCCTTTCATTTAGTGACATTAGAACTTACAACGGATGATTGCAGCGTCCCAGGGCCGTGCGATCACCTTCTGTGACTCTTGACAAGCAAAGTCAATGGGAAAGCCAGGCTTACTTAATAGTCATGCTACTAACTTGTCGACTATAATGATTCACTTTACAACTATGGCAAGAAAAGTTGTAAAATGGGATGAAACTCACTTAACAACAGTCTTGCTTAGCAACAGAAATTTTGGACTCAATTGCGGTCATATGATGAGGACTACCTGTAACATACCCTTATTTCAAATGGTTAAATGTTTCTGGATGATTAATTAGATAATTAAAAATATAGAGAAGAAAAGCATTGTGTGTACATGTGTGTGTGAAGTGCTTGTTTTGATCTTCGTAGGTGATATTATGCATGATCGAATATCAAAAAGCTGCCTCATGAGTTAACATACTATTCATTAGTAGTACTCTCAAAAAAGCAAGTAACCTGGCAAGTTCATTATACTTGCATTAAAACCTGGGAAGTCTACTTTTCCAGTTACTCAGCCTTGAAGGAAAATATTGTTGAAAAGAGATTTGTACTATAGAACCCAGTATGGGCAGCAACACCACCTCTTTGAGAAGTTGGCTCAGTTTCCAAAGGAAGAAGACAGAATAGGAACTTGTGGAGTACGGAATGAATCATAAAGTAATAATGCAAGCTGTGGTTTCAACTGGATTTCTTTATAGCTGCCCAGCAGCAAGCTAGTTATTCGATGGGTAATCCGTTTGATAATCTCTTTAGCTGAGTATAAAAAGAGGCTATTCTATGCTTCCTGTCTTATTAGTTACTACTTTCATGTTATATCTATCTGTCTGTCTGTCTGTCTGTCTGTCTGTCTGTCTGTCTGTCTGTCTGTCTGTCTATCTATCTAATCTCTCTGTCTGTATATCATCTATCTATCCCTATCTAATCATCTTATATTCAGATATGGTGATCATATAATGCTTCCGCAACAGATACATTTTCTCAGTTATTAGCAAGCAACTGGAAAAAAAGAAATGCAATCCACTGAGTCTATCCCCTATTCAATGCAGAAATCTGATTTAAAGCATTCCAACAGATGGCTGTCTCGGCTCTGCTTGAACACATCATGTCCCTCAGTAATTGGTGCTGCTGCAGTACATCTCCTCATTATGTTTTCTTGTTCAGGTTTTTCTGAATCTTTCTGAATCCAGTGTGGTGACCAAATGTGGAACTAGAACTTCCCATTGTATGGAAACTATGTTCTGTTGTTAGTAGTTGATATTGTCAGACACACTGGCGATTCATATTTGGTTTGTACTTAATTGCAGATCAATGATCCTTTTCACACATATTATTATACACCTAAATATCCCTTGCCCCCTTGCCCATAAGTCCTGAGCAATTATTTTTATACTAAATTATAATTACACTATACTAATTATACTAAATAAAAATAAAATACATCTTTCTCAATTCCATTTCCATTTCACTGTTATTATTTATTCGGTCCTCTCAAGATCATGTTTCTCTTTTTTAAAATAGCTTCTCTACCTAGTTTTAAGCTTGATAAGTATTCCCTTTAAAATTATCATTAATATCTTTTTAACATTATCATTAGTGGAAATATTGAATTATAAAGAACCAGGACCAAGCATTGTGACATCGCACAATGAACCTTAAAATTTCCAAAATCATGATCACCTTTAGCATCTTTTATGTCAGGCGCAAGCCAATAGACCCACATATGAAAGATTAAAATTAGCTACTTTATTGCATTCTGCCTATACTACAGGAATCTCCCAAGATTGCTTACCTTCCCTTGGAAACAGATAAATAAGGTTCCATGGAGCTTAGGTGGGGGTTCAGGCTTATGTCTCCTGTAGCTATGTAAGGACCCAAGACTAATTATCTTCTTCATCCCTCTTCTCTACCTGTTGTGAGTCTACCCACACTTAAGAGTCAACCCTGGAACTTGATTCTCCCCAATTGGAAGTAATAATTTCCAAACTATACATACTGTAGAACAGATCTCCCTAACCTGGTGCCCTCCAGATTTGTTAGGACCGCTATTGTCAGAATTTCCCAACTCATCTGGCCAACTTGTTTAGCATTTCATAAGAACACTGCTAATGTGCTATCAAAATAAATTAATGGACAGAGTCATGTAAATGGCATGGTAATAGTGATGCATAGAAGAAAAAGGAACAGACTTTCTAAGTTCTGCTAAAAGCAGGAGAGGCAATCTTTTCTCCAACTTCATTCCCTCTAAAAGATTCAAATTAGCTATGCCAGACTGCAATCATTTTCAATTTAAGGAGCCACAAAGCAGAACAAGGTGAGAGCCTCATTTCTCCTGAAATCCATGCAACCACTTCAGTTTTGGTGCAGTACTAGAACAGCATCATGAGAGGAGCCTATTGTTAAAGGAGGAATTCCAGCTCTACAGAGGGAAATTTACTGTACAGCACCCAATAATATCTGTGTTAACATTTCAGGAAGCTTGAAGTTTTCCCCAATATTTTTTTCTCAATAATTAAACTTAAGGATGGAAATAAACATTTGTTACTGTGATTATAAGAGGATTGACAATCAGAAACACACGTGGTTCTACTGAAAATCATCTCTACTAAGAATTCCTGAAATCTGCTAACAATTTGCCTGGTGAAATGGTAAAATGGTGGTGCAGTGATTAGAATGCAGTATTGCAGGCAAACTCTGCCCACAAGCCAGGAGTTTGATCCTGAGTTGAGCTTGAGCAGGGGGTTAGACTAGAAGACCTCCAAGGTTCCTTCCAGCACTCTTTGAATTGATTGGTCCTGATGAGGTTCAAGGTTGATTCAGCCTTCCAACCTTCTGAGGTTGGTAAATTGAGAACCCAGATTGTTGGGAACAATATGCTAATATTGTAAACCGCACAGAGAGTGATGTAAAGCACTATGGGGTGGCATATAAGTCTAAGTGCTATTGCTATTGTTATCTTCTGTCCATTTCTTATACATAGGCCTCTTTTGACAATAAAACCATTCCAATAAATGCCTGAAAGAGCAACAAGGAAAAAAATGCTACTCTTATAAATAAGTTTTTATGGAAGTGATAAATGTGTGCTTAGGCTGATTTTACCTTCTGCTGCAAGCAGAAATTTGATAGCTTTTGGAAAAGAAAATTCCTTGCAGCAAGATGCTGGAGAAGTTTCTACAACATTTCTTTGTTTATTTTGAGAGCAGAATTTTCATCTATCTATAGCTGTTCTTTTTTTTCAAAGGCTATATTTGAAATATATACAGCAAATCCAACCAAAATATACACACATATAAACATATGTTCCAATTTTACCAGTGCTGAGCATTGAATCAATGTTCATGATTTGCACAAATACTATTGCTGTTATTTCTCGTAGTAAATGATTAACATGTTAATTTAATAATCCTTTGAAATAAATCAGAGTGCTCAAGACTACATAATCAAATGCCAATCATATCATGGTTTCTGAGTCCTGATCAAATGCTAACATACTATATGCTGGTCCAGAACTTGTATATGAATAACAGCATCTCCATCTGGCAAGTCCTCAACAAGTCTTCCCTGTAGCTTGCCTTGCGCATCTATTTCTCTCTTATGCTGGAGAAGGCTCCAGAGCATCTTAGACGTCATGCTAATATTAACTGTGCTAGGAGAGAAAGAGGGGTAGGGTGTTTTTTTATATCCTTACTGGAATAAGGGTGTTCCCTGGCTGCTGCTGGTAAAAATGATAGCAACTACAACATGGGTCCAAGCTGGTTGGCTGAGCAACAATCTGGGATATGATTTTGGGCAGTTTACCATGTACTATACTGAGAACATTCCCTTAAGTTCTTTTGTAAGCTGAGTATTTTTCCCACTTGGTCTTTCAAGAAAATTGTTTGGATCATAGCAGGGACTGGGAAGAAACATCTTTCCAGCCAATTCCAACCTGCTCCAATGCCCTCTTCTCATTTTCCTATAATTCTCACCTAGTTTTTGTAACACTTAGAGTATAAAGATGCCCAGATGCTATAAGCTTTGGGACATTGCTTTAAAAAAAATATCTGCCTGGGATGCTCATATTTCAAATTCCAGGAAGGAAAGAGAGGAAAAGTCTAGAGTTTACAGTTTACTTCATTGTTCACTTGTTGTTTGCATGGAAGGGTAAAACTCCACTACAATAGTTAGCTATCATCTACATGTGGAAGGAGATGCAAGGGACTAACATTCTCCCATTGAAGATAAACAGAGCACCATCAGAATAGCAAATTATAACTATAAAATATTGTTTGCTAGCAGCTGTCAATAGTAGAAATTGAAAATGGCTACCTATGTTGAAAAATAATTTAGATGAAACAATATTTAGCTTGTCAGTTTCTGGCCTTGAACTGGCAAGTGGTTTATTTATGGGTGCTGGGATTTTTCCAGTTGAAAACGATCAATGGTGATTTGAGTAAGTCATGTCTCAAGAGGCTTCACTTGCTGGCTCCACAGAAGCTAGGCTTATCCCTTGAAAAGGTCAGTCAGTAAACCAAACTTTGTCAAGCTGGAGAAGCACTTGGGAATCAGGCAGTGTGTGTGTATACACAAGATTTCTATTTCCCACCTTCTGTTTTGCCAGTTTTCTGGGAAAGTAATTTCACCACCAACCTGCATGTGTCTGTCTGTCTGTGTGTTTCTCTGTGTGTGTTTGTGTCTGTTTGTGTGCATCCACATATTTAGTCCATCAAAATATTCCCATATCTATTATACCTTGCTAGAGTTTTAACCATTGCTCCCAATGACAAGCCAATGTTCCTAACAGTTCCATTCCAAATTCAATCAACTTATTTTCTTATTTTCTGACCCTCCAGAGTGATGCCCTGTGCTTTAGGAACATTGTTTTTTTTCCTGACATTAAAGAAATGCCATTTATTTGACTTGGTGAAATACCTTGCTTCCATCCAAGCTTGGGCATGACCGTTAAAAGTAGTCCCTGACTTACAACCATAATTGAGCCTAAAACTTTTGTTGCTAAGTGAGACAGTTGTTAAGTGAATCTTGCCCCATTTTACGACCTTCCTCGCCGCGGTTGTTCAGTTAGTAGCATGCTTGTTAAGTGAATCTGGCTTCTCCATTGACTTTGCTTGTCAGGAGGCTGCAAAAGGTGAAGTGATCCTGGGATAACAGCAACCGTCATAAATATGAATCAGTTGCTCAGCCTCCAAATTTTGATCATATGACTATGCTGCAACAGTCATAAGGGTGAAAAACGGACATAGGTCACTTTTTTCAGTGATGTAACTTTGAACAGTCTGTTGTAAGTCGAGGATTGCCTGTACAATGACGGAAGGCAGCAAAACACTACCACGGATGCTTTTGTGCTTTATTGCAGCATATGTCTGAAATATCTTGCTGTGTCTCCCTTAAGGCGGAGATAACAAGGATGAAGAAAGGACAGCACAGAAATCCTTGAATTACCCAGCAAAGAGCCTAAGCCGTTTTCTATATCGAGTATAAACAGCAACTTTGATGTATTTTGCTTCTCTGCATTATATGTCTTTACTGAAACTGCAGGTATCAAAGCAACAGACTGCATCAGAAGACAGAGAATTTGTATGAATTAAACCAGCATACATACAGTATGTACAGTCAGATCACTCTAAGTTATTATTTACAGTGTAACCATCCATTTTTATTATATAAGAAACATAAATATCACAAATTTCACTCCACAATATATATCCGTTTTGATTTTAAATAATGAAATCATTTCTTTGAAATACTATGAGGAACTCAAAAAATAGCTTGATCTTTTTTTAGAATTTTTTTTTCCCAGGACTTTTTGTAGGATTGGTGTTTTTTTTTACTGAGTCGTCTTCAGAGGTTCTGGAGAAAGAGAAAAAGAAAGGAAGAAAATAATGTGTGTGTGTGTGTATATATATATAATGCTTAAGTGTTTAATACACTTTAATGAAGAGCGATGGCATTTCTGAAAAATTTGGTCTCACTAATTAATAACTGCTAGCTTAGATTCAGATTTTTACATATTTCCGGAAATGGAAAGAAATATTCATCAGCTGATTTACAATTCCAACTGCACTATCTCCCCTAGAATAAAGGTGGACACAAAGGCATAAACACTGGACCACCTCAGCCTCTTTCGGTGCCCCACCCATCATCCGCCTGAAATGTCTTGAAAAACTGAATGGCTGCATCATGGTTTTCTGCTGGGTTTTTATCTGCTCTGACCTCTGCAGTATTTCTTACAGCATCTTTAAATATAAAAGTACCAATTGCATGCATTTTGATTATTGTTGCTCCCTTTTATATAACATTGTTTTGAGCTGTTGATCCTATAGGTCGACTTTCATGGCAGCTGCTGAAAGACTAACCTCTCTTTTGGAACAGGAAGACTAACCTCTCTTTTGGAACAGGAAGAAAATATAGAGGGTTATATTTTATTATAGAGGGTGTTTATTAAAACCCAAGTTCATCCAATACAACTGGATGGTAGAAGATTCAGATGAGCTGAAAAAATGCTGATCACAGAGTACATAGTTGCATTCAGAAACTTACTAGAAAGACTAGTCTTGGTGGTTACCACCAGACTGCTTTAAAAGGGGATTAAACAAATTTATGGATGATAAGACTATCAGTGGCTATTGCTGTATATTGCCTCCAGGATCAGATATATGTCTGTTCAATACTTGGTGCTCAGGAATAGTAGTGGGAAAAATGATGCTTAGAAGCAGCTGTTATGATTTATAGGGGGATTAAATTGATCACCTTGAAAGCAAAATGCTGGGTTCGATGGGGTTTAAGCCTGATCCACCATGCTGCTTTTTATGTTCCAATGCTACATGTATAGCCCAGTTTAATGTCTTTTAAGTAGGATTTGATATTTCCCCACTTGTCAAGTTATGGCTCTTCCTTACCCTGGCTACCACAATGTGTGTACCGATAATTGAACATTATATCAGGGGGAAGCAAATTATATCAACATTATATCAGGGGGAAGAAAATCAAAGGATACAGAGCATGTTTAGAACTAAGTTAGTCAATGTTGGATCCTGAGAGAAAGCATGCCTGGCTGCCTGATATCCTAAATAGGAACATGCTTGTTAAGATATTGCATGATCAATATTTTGAACTAGGTACAAATTGTATTTCCCTTTGTCTGTCATGAGGGTCCACATATAGATACCTTCCCCAGATATGTCAGTTCCCACTGGTTATGTCTGATAAGGTTCTTTGTCTCACTAAATTCCATCTCCAACAAAAGTTCTAGGCAAGATTGTCCATTTTAACCATCATCCATTGAAGAGGGTATTTTTCTTCATTGACTGCTTTTGACTGGCTTAATGCAGAACAACTCACTGTTTGAAACTATTGCATAATTTCAGTTTCACATGTATAGGAACTCACAGTTTGAGAGTGACTGGCAGGTAATCAAGGTAATAATCTTTAAATGCAGATCTGGTATATTAGTATAAACTTTGGGGATTGTCGGCTACAGATTCAGTTTCAATTAATCAGATGGAAAAAGCTATGGATTATCTATCTATCTTCTATCTATCTCATTAAAGGTAAGTGCTTGTGCAATGGTCTTCAAAGAAATGATTCTTACCTTAATTAAGAAGGAGGCACATGGAGCTACAGCTTAATATTCACAGTTTAAGAAAAAATCCCAGGAAACTGAATAAGTTAACTGTATCAAACTACTAATTTTCATTAGCTTACATATATTTAAGCCCTGTAATTATCTTCTTGTGATATGAAGTTATATAATTTAAGATTTTTTTTGCGACGGGGGAAAGGAGTAGCCATGTCATAGGTGTCAAGGATTGAAGGTCAGGTGGTTTCTGTGATTGGGAACAAATTTCAACCTACCAGTGGGAGGCGATTCAGAAGACCCAGATCATCTACAGTGACATCATCATAATTTTCTGAGAAGGCTGGTTCAAGCAATTCTACTTCATCCCGTAGTTTGGGTTGGTTGAGATCTTCTTGACTAAATGGCAGAGAAATAATGCACATTTTGTTGAATCCCTTAGAGTGAATTAATCTTAGTGCTTTTGTCTGTTATTGTGGCAAACGTTGTAGGTCTGTACTGAAAAGATACATCTCAACTAGTTTTGTTATATAGAAGAACGTATAGCTGTTCTATGGAAAGCTTTTTATTTAGTAATTACAAAGATTTTTATTTAGTAATTACGAAACTACCATTTGAGAATCAGGTCTCCAATTCTTTGCTAAATAATTCCTTGGAATGCAGAAAGATATCAAAAAATAACAAATAGAAAACACAGAGGTCATGCTCACCTTTCGTTCAATAAAAAAATCTGCTATGGTTTAAAACTATTTTTATTATAATTTGTCCTCAAATTATAATAAAATAACAGAAAGTTGCTGTTGTTAACTTTTTTTCCATGCATTAAAAAGAAGATTTAGTTCATGGGTTATGTTACTGTCTGATCCTTTTAAAGCCCAGTTATTTTTAGGCATTTCCTTTGCCTACCTTCTTTTCCCAGTTAGAACAGAGTCCAGGTACTTCTTAACCGCCATCTGTTTTCGTAAACGGCTGTAGTTGTCAGTGAAGACAGCATCCGAGTGACGTTTGACTGGCACCTGCTCATCAAGGGGGTTGTTGTTTCTTCAAATAAAAATGGAGTTGCAAGAAGCATATTAATGCACAAGGCTCTCAAAGACTAGGCCAGTCAACATTCATACTTTTATTGTAATTCTCACTTTAAAAAAACCCAGCAAAACCACTTGTCTTGATCTTACCCTCTGTTCTAATGGATTAACACCTGATTAAATGTTTTTTGGGTTTGTGAACACATTGACTCTGAAAGGAAATCGTAGCTAGAATGAATATCCAAGTATGAAATGTGGCATTTGGGCTATGTGGCAAATAATTATTTTTGTATTGGTCTTGAAATAGTATATTTCATCAATAGGTGCCATCCACGAAGTATTCAGCACATTTAAGTGCAACAGTGAAATGCCTGCAAATGAATTATTGACATCAGTGTAATGTCATTTTTCAGTACAAAAGGCAGGAGACCCAAGGCACAGCATGTTTCTGGGCCTGTGTTCAGCTTTACTGGAGGCATTTGTGTTCTTAATTGATTTGTTCACATTTTAATTCATTTGTTCACAGTTTATTCAATGTAACTGGTTTGTACCTAATGCAAAGCCATAAGGGGCAGGTTTTCATGTCACCACGAGCCATATTTTGTATACAGCACACTGTCAGGGCTTTTCCTAAGTTATGTTCTAGCTTCAGACATTTCCAGCAGCTCCCTCTTTCTTTCTTTTTTTTTTTAGTTTTCCAATCTCAACTTCTTTAATACATATATTCATGTGTTAGGTTTATATCCCGCCTTTTCCCCCAGGAGCTCAAAGAATCATGTAGAACAATGCTCCAATTTTTTTCTCTTAGGGTCAGGCCTGATGATCTCCTACATCAGTGGTGTCAGGCAAATCCATTGTGAAACACTCATCAATTTCCAAATAGTCTTTAAAGCTAACCCCACATATAGCATATTACAGCAGGTAGTCAAGATATGAGTAACTGAGAGAAGGGCCTCCCGTTCCAGGAAAGGTCATGACTGTCATACCAAGTGGAGATGTATAGTCTTCCTTGCCACGTCGGCTACCTCTCCTTTTTGCAATAACAAAGAGGCAGTGGAATAATATACTGTAAATATCTCTTCAAATATAATTCAAATTTCTAAATTCACTGCTAGATTCAGTTAAAGGTTTCTTCTTCAGCATTGCAAACTTCTTTAGTATTAATACAAAATATAAAAAATTACAAACTTCTGGATCATATAAACTATACTAGGAATATTTAAAGGTAACCTGCCCTGGGGAAACACATGGTATAACCACTTACCCAATCCTTTTTCCAATTAGGGATTCCAAATACTTCCTTGCAGACAGTTGACCCAAAAGTTTGCTATAGCCACTTGTAAAGAGTCCATCAGCATGTCTTGTATTTCTATAATGGATTTAAAGTGTATGATCAATGTTGTTATACAGTACAGAAATGAAGATTAATATTTACTGATGATATGCACAAAAATTGCTATGAATTCACTCTTTGTTGCAAAGTCTTTGTTTCAAACAGGACAAGTAGAACTACAGAGCAGAAAGCATCAGTGGGTTTATTACCATCACTTTACAAAGACTTTTCCTCCCAATGTTGATTAGAGTTCCAAAGTTTTACCTGTCAATAGCTCTGGACATATCAAAGTATAACTTCTCATTTTCAGGTAGAGTAGTCTGAAGAACGTCAGCCTCGGGTTTTAATGAACTTTGGGTGTGATCAGATTCACTTCCATCAAATGGTATTCTGTTTCCTAGTCTGAGAAAGGTGGAGGAGGGGAAATAGGATGGTAGACAATTTTGAGAATTATTTGAAACTAGAGCATTCTCACAGGAAAGGACTTCGAAGATACTTTAAAGTCACATACTCATGTCATAATGGTGGCATATTTTTGCATTGCCTAAAAGCAGAAGGAAACCATGCTGTGCTCTCTGAGATTTTGAATCATTTGCTTAACTGAGTGATATAGATCAATTACTTAAATATGGATCATTTCAATGAGATGAGCTATGTGGAAAAAGAACACCTACGTCTGACAGTAAATATATATGAGCTGAAGTCCCCATTCTAATCTTAAAATAAAACAGGAAAGATGTGATGGATTTATATTAAAGGCAATAAATAACAGGTGATTTGATATAATAGAGCCATAATATAGCAATAATTTCCCTTTCATGGGAAATCCTTGTCTGTAACAAAAAAGAAATCTGGACATACAAAAATAAAATGTTAATATAATTAGTAAATGTGAGTTAGCAATTTGCCCCACCCTGCTTCTGATTTGTTCACTTATTATGAATAATTTAAATAAATAGGGCTCCAGTCAATTTGTGGACCATACATATTAATATGAGGGTTATACATGCAGTATTGATGTTAGTTACTCCAGACAAGCACAACCAGGGGTACTAGTTCTATCTTTATTATAAGGTGACAGACTTTTGCAAGACTGAAAACATTTTTCAAAGTACTTTTACCCTCTGAAAAACTAAGGAGTCCCTTTTCAGACACTTCCTCTTCTTCAGACTCAAATTTTAGTTATTAGACTGTTTTCTTGGCTGTGGCTTTTCCTTCCTATCTGTCAAAGTCATTCCCACGTACCATTACATAATAGAATAATAGAGTTGGAAGGGATCTTGGAGGTCTTCTAATCCAACCCCCTGCTCTAGCAGGAAACCCTAGACCATTCCAGACAAATGGTTGTCCAGTCTCTTCTTAACAAACTCCAGTGATGGAGCCCCACCACAACTTCTGAAAGGAAGTCATTCCACTGATTAATTCTTCTAACTGTCAGGAAATTTCTCTTTATTTATAGCTTTTTCTGCCTTTAATTAATTTCCATCCATTGCTTCTTTTTCTGCCTTTAGGTACTTTGGAAAATAGGTTGACCTCCTCCCTACCTCTTTGTAGCAGCCCCTTAGATATTGGAACACTGCTCTTATGTCATCCCTAGTCCTTCTTTTCATTAAATTAGGACTCCCAATTCCCTCAACCATTCTGCATATGTTTTAGTTTCCAGTCCTCTAATCATCTTTCTTGTTCTTCTCTGCACTCTTTCCAGCATCTCAACGTCTTTTTTTAATGTGGTGACCAAAACTGGATGCAAAGTAGTTACATGAATGATATATTGTTTTCTGGACAAAGTAGTGCAACTTCCAGAAAGTGTTTCTCCCTAATTCCAATCTAGATTACGATACTGGTATTTCCTTTTGGTCTGCCATCTAAGTACTAACCAGGCCAGCGCTGTTTTACTTCTTAAGATTTATAATAAAATGCTTTCTGAATATCTCAAATATTATTGTTTTTTTAAAAAAATCTCTGAGATTTATTGCTAAGGGAATTCCCTAAGTGAAGGTGTGCCACTTTTCTTATGTGTGATATAGTAACGTGTGCTCTTCTATATGAATGGAACCATGCAAAACAAGCTTAGAATCCAAATCCCAGAGCACCAAATTTATGACAACTATTCAAGTTTCTCATAAACAAATATAGTAACTATTTTAACAATTTTCCAAATTAAGAATATGTTCTTTATATTCACAAGCTAGCAGCTGCATAATACTATTTACAGTTGTATATGCATTTGCATATGTGGAAATCTATCTCCCCACCCCCACTATCCCCAGCCTTGAGTTTAATAATTTAAAGACCCCCAAACTGAAGGGTGGTAAATTCCCCAGTTAAATTTTTATTGTTATTTTTTTAATATTTACTGAAATAGCTTATATTTTCTATCCTACTCCTTGTATACAGGTAAAATCCATTTGCAATAGCTCAAAAATACCTAATTCATTTACCTAAATATATACTCCAGTATCTATTTGTCAAAGAGTAACATAACATTTTTCAGATGACTTTGGAACAATGGAAGCAATATTTGCCATTAGATTTGACTATCAACACCAGTAAAATTTGTCTTATTTCAGTTCGTAGGATTCAAGTAGTTCTTAAATTTGAAAATCACATTAACAGTTGTAGGAGAGATTACTTAGGGTTTTCTTACCTTATAGCTGAGTATGATCCTAAAGGAGGTAAGGCAATGGCTTGAGAGCAGAAAACATAGAGGAATGTAAAAAAGAGAAGATGGGAGCTACTTCTCTGTTCCATCTCTTTTGACCTGGATTGGCAAAAATGACAGAAATAAGCATGCTATGAGTGTCCAATGCTTGATAAATAAAAATCTTGTCAGAAGTAGCCTTCTGTGGAAAATCAGTACCATTGATATGGAGATGGAGGGAGGGGAGAGGGAGAGGGAGGGAGAGAGGAAGAGGAAGAGAGAGAGGGAGGAAGAGAGAGAGAGAGAGAGAGATATGGAGATTTATATAAATGAGAACTACAGTAGATATAGATGTAAATGTAGGTGTAGATATATAGATCTCTCCCTCCCCCTCCCCCCCTCTCTCTGTGTCTACTTTTGTACCTGTGCTCATTTATAGCTCAAAGTATGAATTAAGAATGTGGACTAGACATTTTCATTAAAATACTCAAGAGGCCAGACATTTCTTCACAGTGAATATCTGAGATAGGAATTGTTATGCAGATCTACACAGAAGACTGTTGATTTATACAGACAAACTGTTACTAGTAATTTGAATAACACCAATAATATATTGAATATCATAGCTAAGCTCAGCTACTTTCTTTCTTTCATGAGGTTGAGCCTATGTCATGCAGAGAAATTCTAAATAAATCCTGTCATAAAAAAGCAATGACTGAAGCTGAGGTACAGAGGATTGGGGGGCGGGGGGGGGGGCGGAAATAGAGTGATTGACAGATAAACAATTTTGCTAATTATATATAATTAAAGTGTCAAAATATTAACTTAGATCATCTTGATTTTCAAAGTAATTTTATCCTGTTGTTAAAAATAGCATCGAAGAACCTGTATTGGCTTCATTTGCTTTGAAGTTTTGACAGAAAATAGAGCCAAACATTTGAAACACCAATAAACTCATTGAAAATTAGTCCATAACATCCATATAAAGAGCTCTGAGATTAGAGACAAGAAAGAGGGGGGGAAACGTATATGGTGATGGTGATCCATTTTCCTGAAAATATTTATCCAAGGAAGAGAGTGATCAAATAAAGCTTCTGTTATAAAAAAAAACCATATAAATCTTCAAAGCTGCTACAAAATGTTGTTTTTACTGCCATAGTCTAACACAGCTCCCCCTCAGGAATATGTTCACATTGTTCTGCAACTGAAATTGTATGAGAAAAATGATGGTTTATTTCATTGTTTTAAAAAGTATTTATTTTATCTGATCACAAGAATAGAGTTAATATAAAAGTTATAGAGTACCACTGAAATTTAAGTTCTTTAATTTTAAAGAAAATGGAAACTAAACTACATATTTCTTAACTACTCTTTAAAACGTGTGAATGTGAAAAATGATGGGGAAAAATCTTCATTATTTATTTAAAAAGTTTTAAATTGCATATAAATATAAAGAACATAGTGTAAATGATCAGAATGAGGTGAATAATGAGTATTCTCTTTTATTCAAGGAAAAAGGATAATTAAAAAATGAAATAATGAGTATGAAATGTGCATTTTTTAAAAAGAGAAACTTTTGTTATTTGAGAAAGAAACCAGAAAATCATCCCAGAAAAGAAATTCACATTCTACACTACATTGTGATAACTGTTTGCATTTTTGTTAAATCATACCAACTCCACATACATACAGAAAATCTAAAATGAGTTCAAGAAAAAAAAATTCTCTAGACTGAAATGAACAAATATAAACTTTTACTTACAAAGCCAGATGATGGACTTTCGGATTCTTCAAAAATACTGTAATGGTGATTTTTGCACAAGAGAGACTTGGAGCTCTCTTTGGTGCTGAATTTCTCTTCAATGTGCAACACTTTCGTCTTCAAATACTGAGCAGAGTATTCAAAGGCAAGTATCTGGTCTGCTGGTCTGAAGTTTACCAGCCTGCTTTTCTTTGCGCTTAGTGCAGCCTTTCCAGCTGCCTCATTTAATAGGTTTATATACACAGGGCCACTTTTCCACTTCAGAGACAGCTATCGCATTATGCAGGAGACGTCACATTCCCCAGGGGGTGTATGGAAATATCCGTCATGGTTTTGTTAAGGATATTATGAGACAAAGGAAGTTCATATTTAATTCAAGGGAAGACACCCTCCCCCCCCTTCCCTGATTAGTCGATTTATCACTTGACTGATGAACAATTCAAGATGAGTAACATTGGGCCAGGCAATGGGTTCAACTGCTTTTGGGAATGTGGAATTAAAGCTGGTAAGACAGAAACCTTATCACCTAAGATTGATTGTGATGGGTACCCCTTTCCAAATTCCTTGAGGAGAAACATGGTTACAAGGGTCTAGCATTCATACAAAACATTAGTCAGAATTGTAAGAGGAATTGAAAGATGTTTGATGTTTTCAAAAGTCATTGCATTTGTTTGAATTTATTATCCCTAGTTGGAGTATGTATTAAGTTGAATTTTAGGAGGTTAAACAAATATGGTATGAAAATAAACTCAGGTGTTCTAGCTTGCAAAACAATTCTGAAGTAATGTACATGTGACTTTAAAGTGCATGGGGAAGAAAAAGAATTATCTTCCTGAGTAGAATTTCCTACTATTCTCAATTTTAGCAGAAAGAACATTTCCTTCTAATTTTTATGGTTTGTGAATAGAGTAAAAGAGAATATGGGCCTCTTTTTCTTTTTTAATTATCAGTTGGCCATATCCAAGCCACAATGCTAAATGGTTAGCTAAGCTCTCTTGAATATTTTGAGAATATTTGGTCTGACAAACTTTCTATAGTTATATCGTGCTTAATTCTTTGAAAATTATTCTATTTTTTTGAAAACTAACAATACCACTACAATTGTTCTAATATCTGAAATGTAAATTTAAGCTATCTGATGAGTTTACATGGAACATGACTGATATTTGTCATGTTTTGAATCCTGCTGTATTCCTACAGGTATAAATATTTGTCATCATTTGCTTTCTCATTTTAAATACAGTATTTTTGATCATTTCATCAATGGAACATAAACTGGATCTTGCATCTACAAGTCAAACCAAATAATGGTAATTTATGATTCAATTTACCCATCAGACTTGCTAGAATCAGCTAGTCACACCTAAAACAATTTAAAGAAAAAAACCCACCCAAAAATATTCAGAATTCAAGGAAATGTTCCTCAATAGAATGTTCATTTAGTTTCTATTAAATGTCTAATTGTAGGATAAACATGTAATTAATTTGAGATACAGATGAAAGTATGTATGATGTATAGGTATATAAATGTAGCTACTATTTTAAACAAAATACTTTCTCAACACATTTGCAACTATATTGTAGAGGCATAAAAGAGAGACTATCCAAAATGTAAAGCTGCCACCAGCTAGGGAATCTTACAGCTAATGTTTATCTGTTCAGGACAGTATCTGTTAAAGCAATAAAATAAACTGCTGTATTTTAAGAATGGTAATTTCAGGTACATTTTTTAAAGCACACATGTCCACAAAGGGCGGGGGGGGGGAATGTATTTTCAATGACCTATTGTTAGGCATGTAATGATCAGTCAGGTTTACTTTTTCCCCTAATTTGAAAAACCTGACAGAAGGAATTGTCCCAAGGTGCATCACCAGTATTTCCTTTGTCTGACATATTTGTAACAAAGGAATGCAAGCATCACCCTATATAGCAA
Organism: Oxyrhabdium leporinum; assembly: GCA_032468155.1. Lineage (NCBI taxonomy): Eukaryota > Metazoa > Chordata > Lepidosauria > Squamata > Cyclocoridae > Oxyrhabdium > Oxyrhabdium leporinum. The sequence goes on along the minus strand of JANHFL010003206.1, from coordinate 35,750 downwards.
CAGAGGCCTTATCATAAGTTATATTGTCCATTGGTACAGTTTTACATAAATGCTTTGAAGTTTGTGTGTGTATTTGTGTGTAGCTGGGTATTTACTGTTCATATATAATTCCTAAGATGAGGTTTCTAGACAAGGCCACGGTTGATGAACAATTAGGAAAAACTGCTTAGATTAATGCTAACAAGAGCATCTTTGATTTTAAGTTGACCTGATGGGGTAGAAGAGATGAATTAATGAGATAAAAATATTACTTGTGGTAAATCTGGAATAAAAATAGAAAACTGTGATACTCTCTTAAACAATCATGGTCTTAATATTTAGAAATAATAAGTATGTGAGGCATTTTTATCTCTATTACAGGACTAACCAGTCATGAACAAGTGCTTTTCCCCTGCAATGTTCACTCCCACAAAATGTTGGAGACCACCACTTCCAATGTATATTTTGCATGTAACCCTCATGAAATAACCGCTTATGAAAGCTGTAATAAGCTTGTTTAAAGCTGAAAACATGATCCAGCTAAAGTAAAATATTAATACTAAATTCCATCAGTTCCAATGGCAAAAAATAAGCATGAAGCTAAGCAATGCTTACTTTGGATTGGAGGGGTTTTTTTCCTTTTTTTCCAGTGGAAAACTAATTTCCACTGTTGAAAGTTGAAATTTCAATGTTGAAAGTTAAGTTCAAACACTCACAAATAAAATACCACAGAAATTAGAAGAACATATTCAAAAGTAAATCAGTTTAGTCTCAAAGCCTACTAAATAGAGAATATCTTTTTCCTTCTAATAAAGTTTTCATCTTTTTATCTTGCCTCTGATTCATGGGTTTGTAAGTTTAGACAAACATGGTGGAGAACGTTCAGTGATCTTTAATCATATTTTCTAATTCATTTAATGTAAAAATTAAATGAAGTAAGCCTCCGAAGAAATGTCTGGAAATCTGTTTCCGAGTTGACAGCTGTGACCTAAACCAGAGTGTCTACAAAATATTAATTCCCCAGGAAGCTTGTTTCCCTTATTTCATGACTGGCCGGGGGGGGGGGGGGGGGGGGATCCTAT
>JANHFL010003206.1:0-34589 GCA_032468155.1 Oxyrhabdium leporinum | reverse complement strand
GGGGGAGAGATCCTATTCTGTCTTAGAATGGAGGGAAAGAATCTATCTCTTGCAGTCATCAAAGTTCTCCTTCTCACATGGAAAGAGAAAAAAAGAAGAAGAAAGGGTTTGTCAAACCTGCCACAGCTAAAACTTGTAATTAGAAACAATCCTTGGCTCCATTTGTTGAGAAAGGTATGGTTAATTAGAGGTTAAGTGTATTGCAGTAAAGCAAAGCCAGATCTGAAAATTGCATGTCAAAATCCCTAAGTTTTACTTTTCCTTCCCCAACTGTCTTTCACTGTTCCCCCTCAGTGTAACCAATCTGATTCAGGCAAGCAGTTTTCCTAACAGACAGTGCAAGCCTATGCAGCCCCCTTCTTCTTCCAACTGGGTAGCCTTGAGGCAGCATCTCGAGGAGATACAGAATTTACTTTCATTTCCCAAAGCATTCCCTTCTTCATATCCCTCTCCCTGCATAATAATTTAGCACAAGCGTAAGCATAAGATGGCAGCTGTCAGGATTCAAATCAATATCACAATCTAGGGGAAAGTTCTCTTACTTATTAAATTAATAAATATATCCTACTCTTCCATAGGTCACATAATAACAGAAAATCTTCTGCATCTTCTTTCCTATGATGGTCTATGAGAACTCTTTGTGTCCAGTTTCTTGTACTAAGATGCACATCTCTCAATGTCTATATATTCCATTTCTCTCTCATGGCTAACATCCATGGCTGAATAGATGTAACCTTCATAATCAATATTAATGTACTGTAAGTGGAAGTTGCGTTTAGCCATGTACAGAAATGGACTAATTGGAAAACAGAACCTGCATTTAATTATTTGTATATTTACTTTCCGTTTATTTTAAAGACTTTTAGAAAAACATGGAGTAAGTTAGCACGAAAGTGATAGGAGCAAATGCAAGTAAAATGATACATGCTAATGAAAATAGAATATAAGAAATTAAAGAACACAGAGAAGGAAACAGGGAGGAGGAAAGCGATGAACAGCAGCGTATTAGTCACTTTTTCAGTTTGCTAATAGCCACAAATAAAGTTCCACGGCTTTCGGAAAACATGCCAAGAAAGTTTGAAGCTTTGGGATAAGAAACAATTGCGCTTCCGTATAGCTTAACAGCGCCACCTAGCTGTTAAATTAAATGTTTTATTCCTGACAGAGCTGCCTGCAGGATTTACAACATAAATTATCAGTAGTATCTTTAGTTAAAAATAAACACCATTCAATAAAACCCTACACCACATTATGAAAACAGCCATCAATAAATAAAATAAAGTGCTCCTCAGAAAAGAAATACCAGGATATAAAACTAGATTTTAAGTACAGTTTAAAGAGGAAGGGGAATCCTGGAATCGTCATAAGTAAGCCTTGTGATTCCAGTCAGATCTCGGTGGCGGGTGGTATTCTCTGAAGATGCTTAATTAAAGAGTCAAAGGGTATAATTTCCTTAGGATGGAGTACTGGTAATTCTCAACTTATGACCTCAATTGAGCCCAAAATTGCTGCTGCTAAGCAAGACAATTGTTAAGTGATTTTTGCCCCATTTAACAACCTTTATTGCCACCATCGTTTAGTGAATCACTGCAGTTGATAAGTTAGTAAAAGGGTTGTTAAGTGAATCTGGCTTCCCGATTGACTTTGCTGGTCAGAAAGTCATAAAAGGTGATCACACGACCCCAGGACACTACAACCATCATAAATGTGAATACAAATAAATAAATAAAATAAATAAATAAATTTTGATCACGTGACTTGGGGATGCTGCAACAGTCATAAATATGAAAAACGGTCCTAAGTCACCTTTTTTTGGTGCCTTGTAATTTCAAACGGTCACTAAATGGACTATTATATGTCAAGAAGTACCCATAGAATGGTTTTTAAAGCATTCTGCATTAAAATTGGTCAATTCCATAGTCATTCATGTTTACACGTTTTGATAACTTCCAAAAATCAATCTATGCTCCTATCCCAAAAGTACAGTTGGATACTATTTTAAGACCATTGAATTAATGTTTATCATTTTTACTTTCCACCACTCTCCTTAATCAGTTCCTGGTATCTGAAATGCATTTTGCTGCTTTCCTACAATTGATCCACACTGGGGATGCTAATCTTGAACTGTCTTCTATCACTCATAAATAAGCTGTTAAATGTGTGTCACACCTCCTCCCAAATATTCTCCAAATCTTATCTCTTTTCCAAATCTTTTTGCTCTTCTTACACTAAAAGACCATTTAAATCAACCTGCAGATCAATGTCACGTCCAGCCAGAAAAGAAACATCTATTTCTGTCTCTTTTGATTCTAGTAAATAAATTTAAATGTCCTTTCTGACATCCAGAATTTAGCATTGGGGGATTTATATATAGCAGTCCCTACAGTGTTTTCTCCATCCACTGAATGCATGGGAGAAATTCACAGCCAGATTCGAGTTTATTCTAATAGGAACGTATTATTGGATTCCTGTTTGTTTTATCCTGACAACAATGATCTGAGTTGTCTGGACTGACAGGGTTGTCAATCATTGAACTTCTGGGGAGAAAAAGCAGTTGATCATATTGCCCCTAGGAATCTGGATCCTCATTTTATCAACCTCAGAAAAAGGGAAGGCTGAGTCAATCTTGAGCCAGCCAGGATCGAAGTGCTGGCTGCAGGCAGAGTAGCCTACAATATTGTGTTATAACCACTGCACCACCACGGCTCCTAATACAATCAATTATAAGATTAGAGAAGATTGGCTTAAAACAGCCCTTAGGTTTTTTAGAGTTAAAATAATTCCATAAATTAATTCCATAAATAGGAGAAACTGAAACTTTCCTTTCATGCTACTTTCCACAGAGACAAAGTCCTTGAATGGACACATAACAATGGGGCTTCTCTACAGTAGGCACTTCTCCATTTTATCCTGCTTTCACATTAGAGGATTAAAACAAGTAAGCTTCCTCCAGCCCTAATCTTGGACACCCAGTCCCAGATCAGGTCACCATACATTTTGATTTTTGTTTTAATTTACAACATTAAAATAAAGCAGAACGTGACAGCTTTCTCAACTAACAGGATACCAAAAAATGTCTGTTTCCTCATTGAATAGATCATTTCTGATTATATACTGTTGGTATGTGGAGTATTACCCAGAGTATTACTCATTTCATTGAGTAATGGAACATACTTATTGAAAAAAGGCCTCTAATTAATTTATTATTTAATGCAGTTTTATTGAATGAAAAAAAGTTGCAAGAAAATATTTGGTGGTAGTTCTATAATTATATCAAGATATATCAAGAACCAGTTTGCTGCAATGGTTAAGGTGCTTGCCTAGAAATTAGGAGACCGTAAGTTGTAGTCCCACTTTAGACATGAAAGCTGATTGAGTAACTATGGTACAGTTATTCTCTGTCTCAGACTAACACCCTTCACAAGGTTTTTGTAGGGAAAGTAGGAGAAATGAATGTTAAATATTTCACCATCTTGAATTAAATATATAAATATAAATAACAACAAGCAGGCTAAGATAATAAATAACAACAACAACCATAACAACACTTTGGTCCAGGGCCTGAAAACCAGTTTCTAGGGACCTAAGGAAGACCAGTTAGATCTACATAGACCCTTGCTGTACATGTAGATGTATCTGATGCCATATACATTGTTAGATCAAACCAACCATCTATAATATTGGAAATTAATTACTTCTGTATGCCACATGATACAAACTATAGAGCTGGGTTCACAAACAATAGATTGTATCCATCCCAAGCAGTGTTAAGGAACTTACAAGAGGTCACAGAAGTTTGTGAAACCTGATCAGGTTTCCACTGGCAAAGTGGAGAACAAAAGTTCAATTGATCTTTAAGAAATGGTTACTACTATAGGACTGATTAATTGATTATATGCCATAAAGTCACTGTCAATTCTTTGAAACACATAGACTTTCTCCATAATGATCTGTCCCTAACCAGGTTCGTCAGCCCTTCCAATGGAGCACCCATCACTACTGTAACTGAGTTTATCCACCTTAATTCTGATTGTCCTCTTTTCTCAATGCTATAAGTCTAGTCTCTATCAAAATATCCACAGCTTTATATCTTTTTCAATGGTATTCATGAGGTAGATTGCACCAATTCATTTATCACTATAGGTGACTACTATATCACAAAGTTTGAGACAGGCAACTTGGTTTGTCAAACAAAGCAATAAAAGAGAATTAGATCTACTGACATTTTCTCTCTCTTTGATATTTTTAACAGAAGTCACTCATGGATCTAATCTTTTTCTGATTTTTTTTCTCCTCAGACAAATCTTTTAACATTTTAAGAGGCCTATGGGGGGAGCTATTTGTGGGGAAATCTAAAAATCAAATTAACTCTTCAAACTATACTTGGAATGAAAAGAAAAATTAATCCTGTCAGTTCATCTATGGAGATTCTCAGTCATCCAGGTCATGGTTATCCCAAAGGTGCTTTTTCAAAAGGCAACTGGACTTTGTTTCTTCTTGAAGATGTTTCCCTTCTCATTCAAGAAGCTTCTTCAGTTCATGAGGAAGCTTATTGAACTGAAGAAGTTCTTGGATGAGAAGTGAAGAAATGTCTTCAAGGAAAAACAAATCCAGTTGCCTTTTGAAAAAGCACCTTTGGGACAACCCAGTCATTTAAAATATTTTATTTTATCTAGGATGGGGGTCTTTTCTTGTTCCCTATCCCCTTAGAACTACCTTAGTTTAGAGGGTTGTCTTAGTATTTGACGTGAGGGCTTAGCATCATTTGAATCTACAGTTCCAGAAACCATAAAAGAATTGAATCTTTTTTCCTTTCCTTCCTAGCCTCATATCTAACAAATACCCTTTTGTTTTTCTCCATAGTCACAAGGGTGGCAGACACAGTCCACTTCCTTGAAGTGAAACAGCCTGGAATGTATTTGCACTATGAAATGTATATGATATTTATAGAACAGTTTTTTGCTATTCAGATATCTGGGCTTATCATACTTACTAAATCATACATTTATATGCAAATGTGATGTTTCATGAAAGACAGAATGAAGGTGAGCAATGAAATAAAAGAGCAGTTAAGCTGCAGTGGTAAATCTCTGGCAAGCAAGATGCACAAAAGTCTATTCTACTTCAGAGGAAACCCCCAGGTTGAACACAGAAGGGTTGATTCTCAAATAGGAGAGTAGAGAATTATTTTGGTTTGTCGTGCTCCCTGAAGCCTACAGAGTATCTATCTTGGAAAATAATCATTTATTTTAATTATACATGTCTTGCCTCAGTCCCTCTACTCCCTATCCATTTCTTACTATATTACCTGATGGCTTGCAGTCAGATCACCTCCTCTCCTGGGATATGGGATAAAGAAGAAGGGACAGAAAGCAGCAGTTTTGAGGATTGCCTATTTGTGATAAGACCCAAATTCCAATGGCCACGTTCCCATTGTCTGAAACAAGTAGAGACACTCCTCGTTTTAGTGGTATGTCAGGAATAGGATATAAATTCAAACTCATATTTCACACAGAAGTATTTACTTTATATTATGTGAAGGAGAGGATATGGAGCCTTTGAAACACTTTTAATGCCCTCTCCCTTTCCCTCGCTCCCTCTCCCATATATGAACTGATTAACTTTACTCTTTTGGCTTTGCCAGAAAGATACTTCCTATCTCTGTTTTCATTAATTGCTGTAGAAGCTGAATCATATCGCTAGCATTTCTAATCTCCTGAAGTATTTCTAGGCGAAAATCTGGCATAGGCTGGTACATAACTCGGTAGCTTCCAGTAAATACAGTTTTCATTTTACTTTTAAAAAGAAGTAATTGAAATGAGTCAAAAACAGGTAGTGATTGTCTGGTGAACTTTAAAAATTCAATTTTATTTGAGTTCAAATCATCTACTTGATGTCTTTTCTATCAATTATTCACCAACATTCTGCAAAATATTATTATACCAGAAATGTAATTTATTGTAATGCAGTTATGCTCTATTAAACTGATATTTGTGATCAGTTACCCAAGAAAAATACTTTTTTTTTTGTTTAGAACCTGAGAAAATTTAAAATTACAAATAGGTGTAACAAGAAATTCTGACCCTTGGTTTCATGGTCTAGAGATGGATCCAACAAGAATATTTTTAAAGATTGGTTTTATATGCTAAAGATTAATACATTCGAAGAAACCTTGGTACACAAGTTATAGCAGGGGTGGACTGCTGGGGGTTCACAGAGGTTCAGGCAGACCCTTAGCAGATTCTGCAGGGTTCGCTGAGCCCCCAAATCCCACCACTGGCATATTGCCCCCAACAATTTGGGCGCTCATTTTACTCAGCTTGGACAGATGGAAGGCTGAGTCAACCTTACGCTGTAACACCTCTAGTAGCAGAATCTTGCAAGTCACTTTGTGTGAATAAAAGAGCAGCTTATCTGAGATGTTTTTCTCATAATTTTTTTCTTTTGTTGGTCCTGGCTCAAGTCCCACTAACCTGACTGTTACCTTGGTAGTGGCTCTTCCTCCTGCCTTTCAAGCAACCAACCACATACTGATAGGTTTTTTTTCCATTTTCTAGCCTATTACAGGTAGTCCTTGATTTACAACTTTTAATTTAGTGACCATTCCACATTTCAATGGCATTAAAAAAAGTGACTTATGACCATTTTTCACACATGACTATTGCAGCATCCCAATGGTTACATGATCAAAATTCAGGTGCTTGTCAACTGGCTCATATTTATGATGGTTGCAATGTTCTGGGGACATGCGATCAGCTTTTGTGACCTTCTGACAAGCAAAGTTAATGAGTGAGCCAGATTCACTTTATAACCATGTTACTAACTTAACAACTGTGGCAAGAAAGGTTGTAAAATGGAGCAAAACTCACTTAACAACTGTCTCACTTAGTAAAGGAAATGTTGGGCTCAATTGTGGTCATAAGTTGAGGACTACCTGAAAATCTAGGCTGCTAGGCTGCCATTAATTAAGTAACATGGCAAAAGATTGGTCTATTGACTTCTGCAATAATTTTAGTTAATACAAATGATCTAGCCTCCAATTCACTACATGTGTTTTTCTATATATATAACATATATACATATATATAACACAATAGATTTTCTACCTAGGAGTGTTTTATGCAAATATTTAAAGAACAACAGCCCACTTTTCCACCTGAAAACATTTAACAAAAGAAAAAAAAACTTTTAATAGTGCAGTGATACCTTGGTAGCTTAACTGCTTTGAAACTCATCGAATTTGGTAGTCATTGGATTTTGACACGAAAATTTTGTCCCAGTACTCATCTTTTGTTTGGTACTCAGCACACAAGCCAGAACTTGTCGGTGTCAGCTGCCTTTTGACTCACTATATTATTCCTTATGGGAAAAAAATGTTTGGTACTCATCGTTTTTGCCTCCCAGAACCTAATAACAATAAGTACCGAGGTACTACTGTATATGATTGAAATCATTTCTCTTTACCCTCACTTCTTAAGTGCCGACAAAGCTTGAAAATAGAAAACTTTAACTGAAAATATTAAAACTCTTCTCCTTTTATGCTACGATCACATTAGACCGCCAACCCAGTTGTCTGGAGTTCCAGAAATTTTGCGTGTGGGAATGATGGTGCCCTGAATTTTTTGGAATGGGTATGCAAGATACATTTGTCAGGAACACAGCAATGCTTTCAGAAATGCCATGCTGGCAGAGTAGCCCTTCTTCTGGGTGTCAGAAACCCTGTGACTTTTCTTGAAAAGTACTCACATCTGTCGGTGTGTCACTGACTCTGCCTATACAACAAACTGCTCTGTGTAGCAATCCTTTCATCGAAATTGTGTTACATAATCCATAGGGCTGCTGTACTAGTAATATATGCAAAAACTGAAGTACCTTGTGAAAGGAAAAGACAGTGGATCTTTGTTGTAACCTTCCATGATGTTGTAAAAGTCCATGATAAACCAACGCGAACGGGCTGAACACGTATACGGAAAGCAATAAGTAGTAAAGTTGCGCGTGCAAATGTACGCCGGGCAGTTTCTTATTGGTTAAAGATTGTGGCGTGATATGTAACCACACCCATACTTTTCAATAAGAGGATCCCGGACCTCGGTTCGGGGCTGCTCACCCGAGAAAGAGAACTTGCGCAGAGTCTTTCTTTCTCCCTCATTAGGTCGATAACGTGAGCATGCCCGCCACGTGTGGATAAAAAACCCCGGATCTTCAGAACTATCTTGAAACAGTCATAAAATTGAGATAAAATTGTAAGTTATGCTTGCCAAGAATAAATATATCAGAGAAACCTAATTTCGTGTCCTGTGATTTAAGCACAGGGAGAAAGTATCATTGGTGTTAGGTACAGTGAAAAAGTAGCATGATTTTAAGTACAATGGGACAATACCATTGGGGAAATCACTTTTCTTCTATTTTGGAAATGGAGTAAGCCAAAATAAACAAAATAAGCACAGAAAGTTAGGAACAGAAAAGGGTTTGAATAAGATAGCAAATCAAGAGCTTTCAAAGAAATTTATTGCAAGTGGCACCACAAGGTGGAATATTACAATAATATCACTAAGGAAATTACTTGCCTCAATTATTCTAAAAAGAACACCACAGAGTAAGACATCAGAGATATGGTGTCAGTGCGGTGCTAAGAAAAGAATTGTGTTTGGGGAATCTAACAAAATTCAATACTCTTCCCTTTCCCAAAATGAATTCCTTTCTAATATAATGTAGAACAAATAATGAACTTATAACACAGATCAAGGGTCAGAAGTTTATTTAAATTACATCTTTTCCACTCATGAAATACAGATTCTACAATGTTTTAAACAATAGAAATTATGTCACAAATTGTTATGAAATAACAAATTTATGCTTCAGCTTTCCTAATTTGACTAGACAAATAAAGGGAGATTTCTGTCAGTATTTGGGCTGAATTATAGTAAGGAAAAATGCCTTCTCACAAACTGCTTATGAAAATTAGAAGTTATATGTGGAATAATATAAACTGTAATTTTAAATTACTCTTCATAATGAACAACCCATCCACCTTCCCCCCTCCACACACACACACACACAAATTTAACATTCTCCTTAAGGATACCATTCAACTCACTGGACAATAAAAGGCTTCCATTTTTATAGGTATAATGCATAAAGGACTCTAGCATTAAGGAACATTGTCAGTTTGCAAGATCAGATTGCACTCACAAAAGAAGGAAGTTTGTAGTTTGATAGCCGCACCCTAATATCAACACACATACTTGCTGTTTCTTAATCATGGGCAAAGCAGTTTAGGATGTGAAGGTGAGTTTGCCCTTCTCAGGTATGAATAAAACAACAAAATCACAGAAGTGGCCCTGCTATAGTTTCTTTCATATTTCATATGTTCAGCTTGGGGAGTCTGAATGACAGATGCTTGCTTCAACATAAAAACATCTATCAATGTGATTTAAATATTTAATGGATATAATGCCACAAAGAAAGATAATTTCATTCGAGCAAATGCAGATACATCTCCTTCAGATCACCCAACTAAAACCAAGGTAGTCAGAGAAAGCAACGGGTGGGCCAGGGCCATTTATTAAAAGTTTTATGGGTTCAGAACTTGATTCAGTATGAAGTTCTCCTCAAGTTCAAATGCATGCCTGAAGAAGGCTTTATTGCTTCAGTTTTGCAATCAACCAACACTGCGCACAAACTCAAGAAATGATGGTAACAACAGAAAAGTTAAAGGGCGGTCCATTAGAGTTCATTTTCATTGGTAGTATAGGAAGCCCTGGGAGAAATACTGTAAGCCTCTTGTTCACAACAAAGAATGGCATTTATATGTCTATGTGTTCTGAAAATTACAATGTACTTTGAGAAACCTCTTCCATTAATTTTTTCAGGCCACACAGGGACACGTTGGAATGGGCTTTGGATGTGTCTGATCTCATTATATAGGTTCAGTTTGGAAACGGGGTTGATGTATTGTTGGTTCAGCTGTGAGGTATCTGAAACTGCAGCCATGCTGAGGTTTTCACTGGAACTGCTGCAAGATCATCAAGGTTGATTCAGCCTTCCATCTTTCCAAGGTTGGTAAAATGAGGAGCCAGATTGTATGCTGATTCGGTAAACCACCAAGAGAGGGCTGTAAAGCACTGTGAAGTTGTATATAAATCTAAGTGATATTTCTATTTTGCAGGAAGCGTTTTCTGCCTTCCAACGATTTTGCTTCTCCTTTCCCCTTCCAGGGGAAAAGCTCAGCTACAGTTCTGTACAACAGCTATGGCTCTCTGCATTTCAAGCTCCACAGAAATAGAGGTTGGCAAGTTTTCTTCAACTGTTTTGGAGGGACTGGGAATCAAAACACGGTGGGGTGGAATTGTGCTAAAATTGCAGTCTTGTGCCCATGTTCAGCACCAAGGTCCATCACATTCGGCAGAAAGTTGCAGAAGTTCTGGATGCTCCATCACTGGAAGTTTTCAAGAAGAGGTGGTATTGGACTCCTACTCGAGCAAGCGATTGGACTAGAGGACCTCCAAGGTCCCTTCCAACTCTGTTATTCTGTATTCTATTCTGTAAATATCTTAAGGTGTATGATGAGGCATATTTGCAAGTCATCACACATAGGAAAGGGATCTTACATATTTCCTTTTTAACTCCCATCCTCAAGATTCATTTGGTTTTTTAAAAAATGATTTTCAAGCATGGCTATTGCAAATGGGCAGAATGTGGATTGAAATGAGGCACAGAAGGCCTTGCATGATGCAAACCACCAGAGGAAGGGCAGAATGAAAGACACATCTCTCAGCTTCCTCATTACTGGAATATGTACAGGAATCTATACCAAGTTATATCACTGTTTCTCTGAAATACTTTTCTCCTTTAGGGAAAAAGAGTCTATAGTAATTTTCAGACTGGTTGGAAAAAAATTAAGCAACAAAGAAATGTAGAGCACTGCACCGGTTTTCTTACAGCAGTTCCTCAATTCCTCAGAAGCAAAAACATCTGGACTGAGTAAGATTTACATTAAGGAAGTGGCCCCCAGCCTTAATCAGGGTGTGGTTTGACGTAGCTATTTTTAAACACATAAATCAAAACCCTTTTGGTTCTGCAAAAGTATTACATGAAGTAACCTAGATTTCTGCTGAAGAATTAGTGAAGAGTCTGCATTCATATACTGTATTGGTAACTGATAAACACCTCACAGGAAAAATCAAGTCTGGAAATTCACATTCCCAGGGAAAAGGCTTTGAAATTAAAATTCCATTTTAAAAGAGAAAATGCCGCTACGTTCTAATTAATAGCAGGATATTTACCATTGTGTTTATGCTTTGTGTCTGTACTGCAAGCCATTCTGTATTGTCTAAATGAAAGACAATGTTTAATAAGCAAAGTTAATTATAAAAATGCATTAATACTGCAGACATAGCTACAATCGTGAGAAAGATCTTCAAAGTTGAGGAACATCCAGATACCACACCATCTGCTCAGGTTTCACTAGATCCCTCCTGTCCCAGCACTGTAGTTCCTTTTGGCCATAGTAAGCTTCCCAGGTATCTTCAACAGCCCACAGAAAATCATAGAACTGAGATTCATGAATTGAAGTCAAGAGTCTGGAAAAGCCTTTATGATAGAGTCATAGGCAGGAGGCGGAGTTGGTGTCGAATGGCAGACACGAAGACTGTTATTTGACCAAGTGAATTCTGGATGAGTGAAGCTGTTGGTGGAAGTTCCAGTAAGTGTGGTTGTGGTACTGATGGGGGACAGAGTAATCAACTGGCTGTCGGTTTCCACAGGAAGTGGAGGGCATTGGAGAAAAGGATGAAATGTGGAGGCCCGAAAACTTGATTTCCTTGGGAAAGAATTACCCTGGTCTAAAGACGCTTGCCTTTGGAAAGTGAGGCTGGCTAAGCTGAGATTGCTTCGGCGCTCACAGCTGCTGTTGCGGTAGAATCCGGGCCTGCTGGCCACACAGCCATGAGCAGCTCTGGTACGTCGGCTGGATGATGAGGTGCTCCAATGGGAAATGTGGGCACTGGCTCTACGGCCAGACAGACAAGTCAAAAGGGCCCAGATTATGCTTCCAATGACAAGTCCAATGACCATAGAAACCGAGAATGCTATTATTATTTGATCTAGAAAAGAAAAACAGTGGTCAGGCAATTAATCACAAATTCAATGAAAAAAAATGATTCCCCCCCCCCCAAAGCATGCAGTTAATAGTAAGTCATGAAGAAATGATTTTTCAGATGAATAGACCAGATTTCTCTAACCTATTTCTCTACAGATGCATTGAGACTCAAAGTTCAAGGATCTCCTTCCCACCCTGGCCAACAGCTACACTAACTCAGAATCCTGAGAATTAATCCCAATATATAGAGAGCAAAGGTTTCCAGGCCAATCTAAAATCTTTGGCAAATCATGAGGATTGATCCCTGCTGGGTACCAAAATAGTGGTATTGTTTTGTTCTTAATGGCCATATTAAAAACTGACTATCTCCCAAGCTTTGAGCTGGAAATTCTCAGGATATAATCTTGTAACATTTCATCCACCTATCATCATTATCATCATCATCATCATCAAATTAGGGGAACTGTTGATGCCATTTAGAGGAAAAACATGTGTCATGGTCCCTGAGTGAGATGGAGTTCTTTAAAAGCTTTCAGTAATCTTGTAGTGATCACATAAAAAAAAAAGTTTGGAACCACTGAGCTAGAAGGTTCCAGTTTAGGGGAAGATTTATAGATTTAATATACTCAGGAAGGGAAGAGGATACAACATGGTGAAGAGGCAATACCCCCTCCCTGAGAATATGCTGACTAGAGAATTCTGAGAGAAATTCTGAATTTCTGAGAAACACTGCTCTAGAATTATTCATTTTGCTAAGTTTCTTGGTTACTTATTAGAACATGAAAAAAAATTATAAATGTGCACAGGCCATAATTCATCAACCATTTTACAAATCAATATATTGAAGAAAAAGAACAAAAATGAGATATTTGCTACATTTTATCTTATAATGATGGATTATTTATATTAACATCTATTAAAGTTTAATTTATATGTTAATATATTATATTAATCTGCCATTTATCTTTTTCATGTCTTGCTGATATATTTATTTAGACAGATTTTTTTTCCTTAGTTTTTGTAAAGACAAAATAATAAATTAGGAATAACGAAAAGGGAAGGGAAAATAAATTTGGGAATACAGATAGCTGAGAAAATATGCACTCTTAAAGAGAAATATAAAATTGTTTATATTTATATTCAAACATTTTACTAAGATACGAGGAAAACACAGATAAATTAGCATGCTTTCAAATAAAAGAGCCCACCTTTGTTTTATTTTTTTTATTATTTAAAATATTTCTGTACCATTTCCCCCCAAAAATGCAATACAGTTTATAACAATATTCAAATAATTAGAACTCCAGGGTAAAACAATTGATAAAAATAATTTGATTTATTGTTTAATGGATACTCTAAGAACCATATCAAATAAAATAAGATAAATATTATAGTGTACTGGGATATTTTACACACACACACACACACATTAAAACACTGTATAAAATATACAACCCAAAGTATTAGCTAAAACAATCTATAAAGCTATTTCAGAAAGTCAAAGCAACAATAAAAAGTTTTAAACCAGCAGCATTTGCACATTATTTAAAAAGTCAATACAATGTCTTTCTGTGGGCTTGAAAAGCTATGACAGTAACCCCAGATGATGATCCATTTCAAAGTCCGGGACTCAGCAGACTGAAAACATTTGCTTTCTCTAGGCATTCTTAACCCATCATAACATGGGAGCAGTAAAGTGGCCCTTCATGTATAGCAGGATCCTATGGGAAGTGGTACAGGTAGTCCTTCCGACTGCAACTGAGCCCAACATTTCTGTTGTTAAGTGAGACATTTGTTAAGTCCATTTTGCCTCATCTTAAGTGAATCACTGCAGTTGATAAGCTAGCAACCCAGTTGTTAAGTGAATCTGGCTTCCCCTTTGACTTTGCTTGTCAGAAGGTCACAGAATGTGATCACATCACCTGGGGTCCCTGCAATGGTCATAAGTAGGAACCAGTTGCCAAGCATCTGAATTTTGATCAGATCACGGGTGTCAATCTTGCGGCGACATCACGTAACGTTTCGTGACATTTTCCCCCTTCACAGAGCTGAGATGGGCATGACCCATGCATACCGCGGGCCACCGGTTTGACACCGCTGGACCAGGTGATTATTGGGATGCTACAAAGGTCATAACTGTGAAAAATTGTCATAAGTCACATTTTTCAGTGCCGTTGTAATTTTGAATGGTCACTAAACACACTGTTGTAAGTCAAGGACTACCTGTATTCTTTCAGCTCCTGGGATCTGGAGAGCTTTTATACTTAATATCTTGAATTGCAACTGGGAATGAATGGGAGCCAATGAAAATCATAAAGAACCAGAGTGTGAGGTGTTCTTTTTACTTTACCCACTTCTAGTCAATAATATTTGTTGCCTTACTATTTGATAATACATTTTTTAAAACTTTCTACAAAGGTAGCCTTAGGAACAGTGCATTGCTGTTATCCATTATTAGGAAAGCAATAGTAAATAGTGGCACTTTAAAAGCTTGAAGTCTGAAAATGTAACACTGTTCTGTTGGAACCAAATGGCTATAAGGGAAATTAAGCTTAATGAGGTCATAAAGCAATCCACTAAACACACTACTTGTGAATACTGCCAAATGTGGATCCAATGAAACAAATATAAATCCACTCAATTTGGCAATAGATTTTAAAACTCAGTATGTTCCTTTTGTACTTACAGTTGTACATTTAAACTCAGTACTTTCAGTATGCATCACTTATGCATGGTAGCTATGGAGATTCTCAGTCATCCAGGGCATGGTTTTCGGATGAGAAGCGAAACGTCTTCAAAGAAAAACCAGAAAGTCCAGTTGCCTCTTGAAAAAGCACCTTTGGGATTTATGCATGATAGTTTACTAGCTTTGATCCAGGGGAAAGTAAAAGGGAAGTAAAAATATTGGCTGTGGCTGCTGAAGCTTCTCATGAGTAGAATTCACCTTTCACTTTGCGAGAGATCAGGTGTGCTAATCTACTACAGCAAAACTGTTTAAATAAAACAAATATGTGAGACAAGTTCCTTAATTTTGCTCTGCAATATCAGGGATTAAAAATGGGAGAATGAACCATTTCTCTGACATGATTATGACAACACTGCCCTCTACTGGAAATGTGCTTGAATAGAGCAATTAGATGTATGAAATGTGTGCTGTATGAAACTACCTATTAGAAAGAAATTTATTCCCTTAGCCTCGTAATGTAATTCAAAAGCTTGTTACATCTTGTCTTAAACAACAATTTAATAGATAACTTTTCTTTATCAGCATTCCTAATACTAGGGTATCAGTCTGATGACACTGTACTATATAACTGTTTTATTTTTCCAGCAAGACAGAAGTGACAGGAAAAAAAAACACAGAAAGGGTACAAATAGAAAGTGAGAGTGTTTCAGTACGTCTTGAAATTCTACTAATCATACAAGATAATTACACCATTTAAGTGTTAGTGCTTTCATATTTGCACTGCACAAATCCAGATGACCACTTAATGAAAGCAGGAGCAGAATTTTCTGTTTCTTTTTATTACTATAGTGGTTACTTAAGCATTAGACTGATATGGTTCAGTCTACTGAGATTTGTTTGAAAATATCCTGAGTAGCAATATACCACGGGTGTCAAACTCATCATGTCATTTTCACGATCTTTTTCCCTTCACGGAGCTGGGGTGGGCATGACCTGTGTGTGACACATCCGGCCCGTGGGCCACCAGTTTGACACCCTTGCTATAGTATCCATGCCACCAAAGCAGGCCAGATTTCTTTTGGTTGGCAACTTATAGTTACACTATAGCTGCATTCCATATTTCAGCTGTAAAAATCTGGATGGCCATTAGATGGCAACCCAAAACAAACGATTAACTTGTGATTGTATGCAGTTGCTGAAGGATTTATCTCAGAAGCAGCTGCTTTACCTAACATAATGAAGCCTGCATTACTTTTGGAAGCCAAGTTGCATCTTATTTTCTACATAACTAAGAATAGACTGAATCTTTATACTATATATTGTATTTTTGTGTTACGTCTTGAAGGGCCTTTTACTAAAATGCTCAGGCATGGGAGATATTTTCTTTGGATTTCAACCAATATTCAAAAGAAGGCATTTCCTTTTGCGTTATTTAAACAGAATCATTAGAAAACATTTAATATGTAGTATGTTATCAATCTAAATAAAAAGTATCTAATGCGTGCAAGCACTAAAATATTAGTGCTCTTCGAAAAGTTACTGTAACACCATCAAGATCTATGTTCCTCTCCTAGAAAATGATGTATGTATTCAAACAGATCTTGATTTATTATTTTCGGTTATGTACAAAATTAAATTAGATGGAAGTAGCAGTTTCCTGCTGTTGTTGAGCGGCTAACCAATAAAAAGAGGTTTTGCAAAAGTTGGCAAGCACGAAGCCTGCTGTGGAGCCAGGCTGCTTCAGGTGTCCCTTAATAACAAGGAAATTCAACAGCATTGCAGTCTGCAAAATATCCTGCTGAAACATTTGGCAAATAAATTATAAATCTGATCAACAGGGTTTTTTTCGCCAGACACCCTCCATCTTAGACATGGTGAAAAGCCATGCATTTTAAAAATTAGAACTGTAAAATAAACTGTTTTTCCCCCTTATTATGCATGAACGGGTATTTCTAATTCATTTATAAAATGCATGTGATTTGTGGAAGCTTTTATTTTAAATGATGGAATGATCATGAAAAAGAATAATAATCACATAGCAGAAGAGGCCATAACCTTCCCCAGACCTCACACAGCCATCACTGATCTAAAAAACTAAAATGAAAAGACTCAAAATTTTGCAATATATTATATTTATTTATCAAATTTCTATGCTGCCCATTTCAGCTAAGTAACTCTGAGGAGTTTACAAACAACATATGAAATAATATGAAAACACGGCTAAACACACAGTTGAAAACAGAGTTTAAAACAAGGTTCAAATTGACAAGTTAAAAGTATAAATAAATATCTCCTTTTTTGTTCCTTTTCTTCAATATATTTATTTATATAAATCAGTATATTGATTTATAAAATAAATTGGATAAATTATGGCCTGTACATATTTATGGAGTTTTTCCATGTTAAATTATTCTGTGAAGTGACCAAGAAACTAAACTAAGAAATTAACAAGGGTAAAAGTTTAACAAGCTGGAGGGAATGTCCTGAAGCCACCAGCAAACCCCAGAGTTACATAACAGACCCCCATTCTAATTGATAAATCCAGGTACTAACAGTCCTCCAGAAGGCCAGGAGAATGGAGGCTCACCACATCTTTGGGGGTAAGATGTTCCAAAGGGCGGGGGCAATGGAAAGGCCCTCTTCCTACATCCTGTCAGTCAAAATTCTTTAACTGACAGGATCCAAAGCATGTTCTCCCTGTCTGACAGGGTGGGACAAATTGGGGTGACCGTGAGACGGCTCCTCAGGTAACTTGGTCCTATGCCATGAAGGACTTTAAAGGTGATAACCTTTAATTGGATTCACACAATGCATTTATGTAACGGAGGTGTTACATGCACAATTCTAGTGGCAACCATACTGCTTGTGCAGCTGCATTCTGCACCACTTGCAGCCTCTGGATACTCTTCAAGCGTAGCCCCATTTATAGCGCACTGCAGCAGTCCAACTGGGAGATGACTAGGGCATGAGTGTGCACAATACATTGAGCTACAAACTGGCCAGCCACGATTTAATTTAGCTTGCTGAGTTTAGATTACGGTTTGTGTTTTATGTCAACCCAGAAAATTTGGTTCATTCAGTTGACACAGTATCTGATGGTAACTCTCCAGGATCCTTACAAAGAGAGCAAGGAAGCATCGCCACCCTTAAATGGAATAACAGATTGTGGGAAAATGGAAAACAATTCTACTTTTACCTAAAAGGGAAATAAACTGCTTTGATGCAGATTCTCTCCCCCCACTCTCTGTCCCCAAATTTCATTCTCTTGTTTTACATTAATTACTTCTGCTGCAACTTCACTGGAGATGTAATTGCATCATAAGCCCTAAAGCAATTAAATTCCACTAATATGCTCCTTTTGTAGTAACATGAACTGGTAAACATAAACTTGACAGATGAGACATAGGATGGAAGCTACTAATATTGTTCGAACAGATATGGAGTCTGAAGCCTTTGAACTGAAAAACTTTGATTTTTTTTTAAAAAAAAGAATAAAATAGATGTTATTCTGCATAATAGCAATAGCTGTCAGATAGAACATGTTATTAGGCAGCAACATTTAGAGAATGAATGGCCACCAATGCCACCAGTACATTATGGTATTTTTGATTATGTATATGATTTTATACCTTTATCTTTTTCTGATGTAAACTGTTGGGAGTCATCTTTGGAATCTGGCAGTATAAAATGCAATCGGTTGTTCAAGCAATCAGTCAAACAATCATCCTATAACTATATTTTCCTTCTTTTCTGCTGCGTCCTAGCACCTCTTAACTTCTGACAGCCAGACCAAAAAGGTATTGGGAAGAGATCAGCAAATGTTTTGAATCATGTTCTCTCCCCTCCTATTGACACTATAAGCTATGCAGGAGCAGAGAAGAATTAGTCATGCTTGCTCTGAGTCTGAGTGTGTGTAGAACAGAATACTATGGCAATTTGAGATTCAGAGTTATGCTCTGCTATGCAAAGCAGAGCTATCTCCTCCCCAACCCATTCCTAAATTCCCCAACTTCTGAACATCTGTCCTGACATAGTAGGATATAACTAAAGGGGAGAGGAAGAGATCTAATCGTTTTCCTCCCCTTCATGACCTTCCTCCACAAAATATCTCTTGTATCTGCAAAGAACTACAATACAATTGTGAGCATTTTTCCTTTTTTATCTCTTGAAGACATCACTGTAGACGTCTTTCAGTTTTGGTAGTTCCTGTTACCTAAAGTTCAGGTCTATGCATGTTTGACAATAACATCTATGGGCTCTTATAAACTGAACGGGACCAACAGAAAGTTATGGAAATCATCAGTGGCCCAATGTATCTTGCAGAAATCCTGTCTCTTTATCATAACAAGCAGACACTCCGCATGTGAAATTAGCAAGCAGATTCAGAGAGAAAGTAGACATTTTTACTTCCTGCTTAATTGCTGCATGATAGACAGCTTTTAAGATACAGAAACCTGTACATAGAAAGGTGGCAGTCTTGACTGAATTGTGACAAGGGGGGACCTCTCTCGCCCTCTTGTGTGTATGCATTGTTTTTAATTTCATTTGAATAGCTGAATTACTTAATGAAAAACTTTAACAGTGTGCATTCAGTGACATTCTACTGTGAGTCTGAACAAAGGTTGTTTGTTAATGCCACTTGCATTTAACTGATGCCTTTGAGGCATAACATTCAACAGATGCTTTAAACATTTCCCTCCTTTTTCTTTGAAAGAAATGCCTAATGGAGGACAAATATAGTGGCAGTACAAACTATCTTGAAGAGATGGGTAAGGTTGGTCCCTCACAATTAGAAATATGATTTATTTTCATTTCTATCTGAAAGACTGGGTAGTGGAGCTGAATATTTTCCCTTCATTTCTATAAGTTGTCAGGATCGTTTTGATTTTATTTCCGTGTTCTAAAATATTAATATTACAGTCTATAGGGTGTCATCAAGTACTTTGGCAGGCACTGTTTAACCTCTTTGTCTGTGTGACTGGATTTACAGATTTAGCAGATGATGCATGGATTGGTAATAGTTCTTGGAAATAATTTGTGCAAACCAAATATGAGCCAGCAAATATAATTTTAGTCTGTATCTACAGAATTATAGTTTCCAAATATTGCAAAATAAAAGTCCCATTCATTCTCAAGTAATCAGACTCGTCTCTAGTACTCATCAAGTCCTCCTCTCTAGTTCTTCTCAAAGATTCAGACAAAATAGACAACAAAAGTTGAGAAGGATATCCAGGAGATTAGATATTAGACAGGATTTTAAATGGATACCTATCATTAAAAGGGAACTGAGTCAACTCAGACTGCTCTAAGAGCTGCTGATACAGTTCTACAGAGGAATTACTGAATCTGTCATTTGTACTTCTATAAGTGTCTGGTTTGGTACAGCAATCAAAAGGGACAGATACAGACTCCGATAGATAGTTAGGACTGCATAAAAAATAATTGCAGCCAGCCTGCCTGCCATTGAGGACCTCTATATACAGCCTGCATTCTGGGTCAAAAGGAAGGCTAAGAAAATATCTACAGACCTCACATCTCAGACATAACTCCTCCTCTCAGTATGTAGCTATAGGGCATTGCATGCCAAAACAACTAGACATAGGGACAGTATTGATCTCTCATGCCATCATATTGCTGAACAAGTAATTCTCGCAGTAATGTCTTAAGTCTAAGTATATTTATTCATGTTGTACAGCTGTAGTAGTAGTATTATCCTTCCCATCTTCTTTACTACTCCCTCTTATTGGTATCATTGTTATTATTATTATTATTACTCTGTTGCTTTGCATGTTCACTGAGAGCTTTTGCACTGGAGACAAAGTCCTTATGTGTCTAATCACACATGGCTAATAAAATATTATATTACTTCTATTATTATTAAAATTGAACAAATTGGGATCTTTCAGAAGAGAAGACTGACTCTGAGATATTTTCAAATACCCACAAAGATATCACATAGAATCCAGCAGTTTTTCTCCACCAATATGCAATATTCAGACTTAAAGACTTTAGCCTTGAAGTGAGGAACCATAATAGAGGTAGAGTGGTAACCCTCTTTGTACTGTGGCCTGCTTCTTAAGGGAGCTATACCTTTTTCTGGATTTGCATAGTAGCCATGTAGGATCAGGAGGATAGGAAATATGAAGCATCTTTATAAAATCACCCCAGGAAAAGGTGTGCCTCTTTCAAGAAGTCACCTACAAGGAAGATTTTCATAAAATTATAGAGTTGGAACTGACCTAAGAGGACATGAAGTCCAACTCCTTATACACTGCAAGGTTCTTTACAACATCTTCCATAGCTGACTATTCAACCTCTGTTTGAAAACCTCCAGTGAAGAAGCCATGCAGTAATTTATTACACTGATTGACAGCACTCACTGTCAAGAAGTTTTTCCTGATGTCCATGTCCATGACGTTTTATCTCTTTAGTTCTAATCTTAACCACTGGACCAAGTAAGAATAAGTCAGAATCCTCTATAGTATAACAGCACTTCAGATATTTAAAGGCAACTATCGTGACCCCTCTCAACCTTCTCTTCTACAAGCTGTAGAACTTTTAGCCATCTCTCTTAGGACTTGATTTCCAGTCTTTCACTATATTGGTAGGAAAGCGTGGTGGATCACATGGTTAGAAGGGTTGGAGGTTAGCGGGCCTGTGTTTGAGACCCAAGTGCTAGTGTGTAGAAGGGTGAGCTCCTGTCATTTGCTCCAGCTCCTTGATGGGGACATGAAAGGACCCCCCTTGGGCATCCCCTCCAGCAATGGTGATATCATTGGCTAATCCTTTCAACCTGGAAGCACCTTAAATGGTGTCTCCAACACAAATGGATGGCAGGATAGCTAAATTGGTAGCCCTTCTCTGGAGCTGATCCAGTTTTTCAATGTCTTTTTTAAAGTGGATTGTGAAAAACTGAAGGCAATATCCAGGTGAGAGCTGACCATGACAGGGTATAGCAGGATAATTACCTCCCACAATCTGTACTCTGTACTTTTTTTTTATGCTCTTCAACATGTCATTGTTTGAATTTCTAGCTCCCTCCAAATGACTAGTGCAGTTTTGCTTGACAAATATTATGCTAAGTAGAATTTATGTTCTTCCATCTCTTGGATGACTGATTACCTTGATGCATGGAAATGCTTTCAAAGAAGATATTATAGGTGATATTTGACTTATGACTGTTCATTCAGTGACAGAAATTACAACGGTTCTGAATGAAGAAACTTATAACCCTTGCCTGAAGTTGTGGTCCTTGTAGTACCTCTGCAGTCACATGAACAAAATGTGGGTGCTTGATAATCAAACCACCCTTATGACTGACCTCAGTGATGCTGCAGCAACTCGCCCCCCAACTATCTTCTCCTCATCCTCCTCTGCTGGCTCTCCTCAGGCCTTGGGTCTGCTTCCTACCCTTCAGGATCCCACAACAGCCTCACTATCCCCTGTCACACTTTGGTCATTTACTTTCCTTAGAACTCCTTCATGAAGTAGATTCCTTAGAACTCCTTCATGAAGACCTTCCTACATAGAGGCGACATGGTACCATCCTGGAAGGAGATGCCATTTTGCTGGGGGTTCTGCAATGAATTATGATCACTCCAAAATGTCTCCCACTTCTGGGACAGCGTCATGTAGCCTCTGTGATGTGTAGAGAAGCCAAGGAGTACAGCAGCTGGGTCCGCTTCCAAAACATGATCTCTGAGAAGCTAAGGAGATGCTGCAGTGCAGGCCTGGGCTTGCGCTAGGCTTCCCAGGGCCTTCCCCATCCCTGAAACACCATGTGCTCCACTTAATAATTGCTTTTGGGGAGAACACTGATTGAGATTGTTAAGCAAGGCAATCCCTTGGTTCCTCCCTTAACAACTGTCATGACTTGCGACCATAATGGGCAAGCTCCCTTTATAGCTACTATTCACACCTATATCTCAAAATAGGTTGTACTCATTTGTGACAAGATTTTCAGACAATGCTGTAATAAGTCCCATATTCAGTGAAGTAAATTATTTGAACTCTCTGCAGTTCAGTTTTCTTTCAAATTGTATAGCGTTTCCTGTTTGAGCAGGAGGTTGGACTAGAAGACTCCCAAGGTCTCTTGCAACTCTGTTATTCTGTTCTATTCTATCAGAATGAAAATCAATCTGAAGTGTTTAATAATAAGAACTCAAGATAAAGGTCCTTTATGACTACTAATCATATTTGTATTTTACTACAAATATAATTTGTAGTAAAAGGACATTCACTGACCATGCTTCTTTATACATCTAGCTTTTTATCTAAAAATTCATCTCTTTACAGGTTCCCAACAGTGATAAAAACAGGCCAGCGTGGTTTTTGATCACCAACCCACAATTTCCTTGCCTGTTTCTGTCTGATCTTCACCCAGCACATCAAAAGGCAAAATGCTGTATAACAGCAATGAAGGAGCTGGAATAAATCAACAAGTGGGTCCAGTAACAGAGAAATCTGGCCATACTTTCCAAAACAAACAACAACAATACTTTCTTGGAACTTGGAAAACAAAACAGAGGCACCACGCTGGTTGGATAAAGGCAGAGAAACAATAATAATAATGAGGATGCCTAAGAATCATATTACAAATCATCCCAGCCTTGAAAAACAAGATTGCAATTCAAAGTATTCCATTATTTTTGTAGTTTCCAGTTTAGGCTTTTAGTTTGTGGGCAAAAAATATATCTCTATATCTTTACTGGATTCACCTCTGTAGATTTAATGAACAGGAAAGTAGCAATCCTGCTCTTTTTGCTGTCAGCATGAAATGTATACCTTGAGGGCTAGTGACATATTTATATCTAAAAACAAACTGAGCTTAATAAAAGGCTCGTAAGTTGCCAATATCTGCCTCAGTTTATGATTATTGTCATTGTTATTACCCCAACATTAGCATGAGCTAATGAAACTTGATTTCAAATGTGAGATAGCAATGTTAAAAATACTTTTCTACCTTGCAAACACTTTGTTTGTCATAAAATATTCTGATTTATACTGAATACGCTATCTATGCTGGACACAATATAATTGCATAGCAGAGAGAATTCAGAGAGCATACAGTTGAGAAAATATTTTCATCCACATTGTTCGTATAAATAATAAGTCGACTAACATACTTACTCCAGAAATTGGGTGGCCAGAAGTTTGCAGAACTTGTGCCGTTGTTATCCATAGCATTCAACATGGACAAAGAAAGTAATTTTAAGAATAAATGAGGAGTATATTAGAATTTTGATTTGGGAAAACAAAAATACCATTACACTTTCCCTAAACTTGTTCTGTTTTCATGAAAGGAAATCAGTGTATCAGATTTCCTGCTTTTATACTCAAATTAGCAAACGTTTCCTTTATCTTGCATTGCCACATGTTTCCCGACAAAGAGAACAATTTCCTTCTCGTCATTTCCTTGGCTAGTCAGTGTATCAAGTGTGAACAGTATCTCAATCTTTTGTGTTCAGCTTGTTGTTGGATGCAGCTCGTCTCTAAGAGAAGCAGAAAGGTTTCCATCCCTTCTCCAGAATATTTCTATAAATGGAGCGGTTCATCCTGCATTCTGAAATCATCAAAAGGACACATGGGACTTACTATTTTCTTCGTGACAATGGAGCCATTTTAAACCTTTGTCTGGTGTTGTGCTTACCTTATTTTTGATTGCATTTTCCTTCTCTTGTGCTTTAGACTGGGTCCCTAATAAGATAGCTCTTCTTGTTATTTTGTTTTGCTTTGTTTTTTCTAATTGTTGTAATAGGACAGTTGAAGTGCTGGTGCATTTTATTTTGATATTAATTATGTAAGTCCCCTCTGGAGGGTTGAGATCAGCTTCAAAATATTCCAACATACATAATATTTTAATTAAAAATAAACAGAAAACCATTCCAAGTGCATTATTTAGTAATGTATTTATTTACCTCATTTTTCCATCAACAGCTGGCACTAAAAAAAGGCTTACTAAGCACTAAAATGCATTTATAATGCAGTTAAATTTACAACCATAATTAAAAAAACATTCAAACATCAGAAAGCCGCCTTTGCAGGAAAGAAGTGTAGATACAAAGTTAAGAAGCTCTAAAACCTATTGGAAATATTCACATTTTAACTAAACAGTGTCTGGTTATTTATTATTTATTTCTTATCTCACATTTCTTTATTCAATAGGTAAACTGAAGACTACTTTTGCAAAAGTATAAGTAATATATGTGAAAGCTTGCAAATACTAAGTCTTTCTTCATCAGAACTCATGTTTCTCTTCCATCTCTTTATGGGGAGAAAACAAAGCAGAGTAAGCTAACATTGTCTAACCAACAATTAGAAAACGTTGAACTGTTGTTTAATACTAACAATCAGAGCTAAGTTTTCCTTTTTGCTTCTTTCTAAAAAAATAATAATAATCTGAGAAATGCTGGTCTGGTCTGCAGACCAACCCAGGTTCCTAGAAAAGATCAAAGGTGTCCTGTTTCACTTTATCTCTTTCCTTTAATTAAAAAAAAAAACATGGTAGAGAATGGCTTCTACGTCACTTTGCTAGCTCCTTCCATGAAGCATGTCTATGGAGATTCATTCAGGTCATGGTTGTCCCAAAAGGTGTGTTTTTTCAAGAGTCAACTGGACTTTCTGGTTTTTCTTTGAAGGCATTTTGCTTCTCATCCCAGAAGCTTCTTCAGCTCTGAGAGGATAGTGGGGATGGAAAGATAGTGGAATCCTTCCATTCTGAACCATCCAGTAGGAGCTGAAGAAGCTTCTGGGGTGAGAAGCAAAATGTCTTCAAAGAAAAACCAGGAAGTCCAGTTGCCTCTTGAAAAAGCAGTTTTGGGACTTCCATGAAGCATGTACATATTTATGGAAACCACTACCATCTTTACTAATAATCAAATGGATTTCCCTGTACATGCATTGTCTGTTTCTCAGATGCCAATTGCTCCAGCTGATTGAAGCAATTGAAATGAATAATTTAGAGAGATAAGCATAAATGGGTATTGGTAAGTGGGGACATCGTACCTGCAAACAAATCAGAAGAACCAAATGTATTGGTCTGTAAATGTGTGTGTGAGAAACTAATGTCATGATCACTGCTATAATTCTCTGCTGGGGATGATAATAAGTTTGTGTATGTATGCTTATTATTTTACTGTTGCATTTATTAACATGAGTATTGGTTTTAAAGGATTAAGTAGTTATTGATTAAATAGAATAGTTATTTTTTGTGCTTTTTGTAATTTAGATAATGAAGCTTTCTGGGTGAGTTTCCTTGGTTTTTAGATAGATGAAGAAAGTAAAATATTTAAATTGTCCTTTTAAATATGATTAATTCTGCTTTTTATTATTGTTTTGAACTAAAGTGAACTTGCCTTGATGCAGTCAAAGACAGCTGTCACATGGCAAGGTAACCCAGATTTCCTGGGATTCTTGATGTTCATTTCAGCGATTTACAGAGCAGACCCATCGAGTGATCTTTGGACAGCCAGGAAGAAATTGCTGACTTTATTTTAAAGTCATTCTGCAATCCAGGGTTTCTCATCCTTGGCTAGCTGGGGAATACTGAGAGTTGAAGCCCAAGCATCCTAAAGTTGCCAGGGCAGAGAAACACTGATGAGGACTGATACCACTGAACTGCAGTTCAGCTAGTAATGAAATTCTATTATTTAAATCTTTGACTACAAAAAATAGATTCCTGTTTTCTAAGAGATGCTTCACTAACTCAGCACTGCAAAGCTATTTGTGTTACCACAGTGGTGCAGTGGTTAGAGTGCAGTACTGCAGGCCACTTCTGCTGACTATCAGCTGCCTGCAATTTGGCAGTTCAAATCTCACCAGGCTCAAGATTGTCTCGGCCTTCTATCCTTCCGAGGTTGGTAAAATAAGGACCCAGATTGTTGGGGGAAATATGCTGACTCTGTAAACCGCTTAGAGAGGGTAGAGCATTATGAAGTGGTATATAAGTCTAAGTGCTATTACTATTTCCACTTCTCAACATGCAAGAGGTCATTGCCTCTGTATCCTTGCCTCTATAAGAACCGTGGTGGTGCAGTGGTTAGAATGCAGCATTGCAGGCTCTGACATTCCACTGCCAGGAGTTCGATTCTGACCAGCTCAAGGTTTGACTCAGCCTTCCATCCTTCTGAGGTTGGTAAAATGAGGACCCAGATTGTTGGGGGCAATATGATGGCTCTGTAAACCGCTTAGAGAGGGCTGTAAACACTATGAAGTGGTATATAAGTCTAGGTGCTATTACTATTGCTATAACCAGGACTTACAATGTGCTCCCTCGGATAGGCAGGCTGATGGTGCGGGAGACTTTCTCATTATAATAAGGATCATGGATAGAGAATCCAACACTGTCCTCTTTGATTTCCATGAGAGACGCTAATGACTTGGTGATGTTCTTAGTGGAGATGTCCAATGTGGGCCCTAGACACTCTGCAGATACAGCTTTCATCTGACCAGACAGTTTAGGCTCTCCCTAAAACAAAATCCCAAAAGAAGCAAGTCAGAAAAGGAGCATTAATCGGCTACTCGGGCATTATTCCCTGGCTGAATTTGTAACAATACTTATTGGTTGGTAAAACGTAGCACAAGATTTAGATTTGAATTCAAGTAAGAGATATCCATAGCGATCATCCTAAATTTTATAGAAGGATGTAATTAGACTTAAAAGTTATTAAGACACTCAAGGAATTTTGCCTAAAGACAATAAAGGAAAGGGACATACAAATAGATAAGGATGAATATTTAGTACTAATTAGGACTTATGTACCATCCCAATCTAATGACTCTGAGTGGTTCACAGTTAAAAAGCAGTAAAATTCCAAAACACAAAAAGTCCATCAACTAAACATAAATGAACGGTATGCTTACCATCTAATTTCTAATGAAAAAAGAAAGCATATATCTGGCTATTAGGCCTTGAATGCTTGGTGGGACAGTTATATTTTAATACGTCACGCAAACTATTCTCATTGTTTAATTGAAGAGCAATCAGATGTTTACAAAGACATAAAACACCTATAGCCACACTGGCCAAATGCAGCTCTCAACTTACCCTGCACTTGAAGTCATCCTGACTAGCAGAACCTTTCATCAAGAAAGACTGGGAAAAGCTGCAGGGCAAAGAAAGAGATCTTTGATACATGCAATTTTTATAGGAACCTATAGAGAATCCAAGTGAGACCAGCCCCGAAGAGATTGCTCTAAGTGCCATACTCAGACTCTGATTTATTCCTGACACAAGCACTCCATGCTGAATTGGACTTTTTTGTATAAAAAATAGAGCATAAGGATTCCTTGATGACCGTGAGCTGGTTCACTAGTCAACAAAAAATAATTTCCATTTCTCCCATTTTTAAAAAGAACACACATTTGCCTCTCGCTTTCTCTGAGGATACTCACCTTCCCTCTGAAGCCAAACTGAATTCTGAGACTTCCTCATCAGTGCTGGCATAGCCATTTTCTATGTAGAAAAGAAACCAACATTTGGATCATATTCATCAGCGCACACACGTAAGCGCTGCTTCTGTATCAGCAACTTATCTAGGAAAATGCCTCTAGAGTATATCCAAAGGACACAAGAAGGTTGGTCTTAAATTTTTAAAGTGGGCAACTTGGCAAAAGAACACTAATCTCCGATTTACAGAAGCAGGACCACAAGAATGAACCCAGAACAAATACACTTTCAACGTTAAAAAAAAGCATCGCCACACGAACTGACTAATTCAGAGGTAAGTTTAAATGTTCAGTTCATGGCCGTACTCATCATATAACAGCCTGGCTATTTGAAGTCTTCGTTATGGAGTGGCTGCCCTCAAAATAGTCCTTTTGTCCACACAGCGAGAAAGTTTTATAGGAGCGTTGCTATGGAAGAGCACTGCGGATAGATGAATAACGAAACAGACCTTGCTGCACATTGTGAATGAGTGCCTGTAATCCAGGGTGGGATTCTGCTTTTTCTCGTAGGGCATCCAGAATATGATGGTTTTGAGAGGAGCCAGTCACATCTGTTTGTCTCAGACGTCCCTCCAATAAGCGGATCTGAGCTTCCTTCTGGGCTACCTGCAGGCTCTACTTTCAGAGATTGGAAAACTAGATCAGAACTTGATCTCTCTACAAGCTCCATTCTCAGCCAGAGAGAAGGCTATATTATTATTGCTGCAATGGGTTCTGAGACACAACCAGAAGACTGTAATCATAATATTCAGTCAGAGTTCAGTTCATTCTACTTCTTAGTGAAGTGTTTGGATAAAGCGCAAGGGCTAAAAAGAGTTTCACTGCAAATATAGTTCAAAGTATGAAAAGTCTTGCTCCATTCTGAATGCATTTCTCCAAGAGTTCCATAGATAGATCAGATTAACACTGTAACCAATTACATTTGCTACTGGATACCTATCAATCACTACCAGGCATTCTTAGCTTTGACTTACCTTGTCTATGGATGCTTTCAGAAAATTGTCCAATAAAAGTCGTGCTTCAGCCAAAGAGCAGGAGCTGATCACCACAGAGGTATCTGTAGAATCCAATTCTTCCTAGTAAGAAGAGACCCATAGGGAGAAGCAATAGAATGAGAAAACCTGGGGATAGAACCTTGTTTCGCTGTCCAAGTATTGGTTTTACTGGCCTTGATATCCTCTCGTTAGAGCTGTGCATGAGTAGCCAATTTCAATTATTCATTCATCAAGTGAACCCACTGTGGACTACTAGAGCCTTCTCCCTGTTTTTTCTATATTCTTCTAGAGTACTAATGCCTTAATGTAAATAAATTATCAGACTGATATGATGGGATTCCACACTGAAAAAGAGAAAAATTCCAGGACTTTCCAATTCCAATTCTCTCAAGGATTTCATAAGGATTGTGAAACACAGTAATTGCTTAGTCTCTGTTATTCCTAAGAACAAGGAGTCCAGCTTTCAGGCTCAAATTAACCTCTGGCTCATACGTAAACTATGGAACACCCCCCCCTCCCCAAATCCCTTGCCTCAGATGGAAATGGGACACACCTTGGTCTCTTCAATCTGCATAATGGTGGCCTGGCAGTCAGAAATACTGTCATTTATGTAGTCAAGATTGGCAGCCAACACTTCAATCTCCTCATTCAATTCCTGCAATCCCTTCTGTTCTTCTGGGTTCTCGGCCTGTAGTTTCTCCCTCTTTCCTAGTAGTCCTTCCTGCATCAGTGACAACTCCTCACGTTTCTGAAAGCAAGAATTGAGTCATTCTGCTAGGCCACTGTTCTTCAACAAACTGTGTCCGCAAGCCTATCCTTCTATCCCAATCAAGACATCCACCCTTATGAGCCACCCCCCTTGTCACCTTGATAAGACGCTCCATATCTGATTCCAGATTGATGACAGTCATTCTTTGCATGACAATATCAAAGACACGGCGTTCCAGTGACTGCCACTTCAGGCGGGCTGTCTTACTAAAAGTCTGATTTGCACCTTTCTTTGGGAATCTTTTCCTACAGAGGGAGATCACAAGCAAGAAATGAGAAGCACAATCCTACCATTATGCTAAATTCTCGGCCATGCAAGTAGTTCTGAAGCAGAGTGTGGGAAACCATTCTGAATGTTACCAAGACGGAAGCTATCAGGAAAAGCCAAAGCCCCAGGAG
Organism: Oxyrhabdium leporinum; assembly: GCA_032468155.1. Lineage (NCBI taxonomy): Eukaryota > Metazoa > Chordata > Lepidosauria > Squamata > Cyclocoridae > Oxyrhabdium > Oxyrhabdium leporinum. The sequence goes on along the minus strand of JANHFL010003206.1, from coordinate 4,195 downwards.
GCAAGATTGGACTTGAAAAATATCAATATGTTCACAGATACCCACATACAATATACACACAAGTATGCACTTTCTAACAGATTCCTTGAATAGCTTGAAATATAACCAAAGAATTAACACGGTATCTGACCTGATTGTCCGAGTTCCATTTGAAGAAGAAGGAGAATCTCCTAGAAAAGCATTGGTTTTTCTATTCCACTGGCGTACAATGCTAGAGACAGAACGAGAACCGGATTCTGGCTCTAAGGAGCTGGTAGAGCTGGTGGAGACTTCAGCACCGGACTCTCCCATGGTTTGTTTCTGGTTAATCCTCCCAGCAACCCTATCAGTCATAGGTTTGGCTAGACGACGCAAAGCAGAGACCTGGAAAGCCAGAAGAAAAAAAGAGTCCTGACGAATAGAAATATGAAAATAGGTTCAGGCATCAGTTTCAGAAGAAGAATCAAAAGTGATTCCAGTTATCTCCAATAATTGCCCCAAACTGGAAGGGCAAATGGATCAGGACAAAGGCAGCTAAATTTGGGGAATAATTTTCTCCCAAGTAACAAGGTTTTTGAGATACATGGCAAAATGTACCTGAGATTTCAGTTTCAATGGCTATGTGTGATTGGTCCAACAAACCACACTCAAGAAACCCACACATATTATCTGAGTACAAGGAGACATTTCCAAAGTTGCAGACTGGCAAGGACTAATTTTTTAAAGCAGAGATTTATCATTTGCTATCCTTGTGCACCCTAAAAGCCTGCACCTCACCTCTTGGGTTTTCCTGCGCAAGACGATATCCTGCTGTCGCTTCTGAGATTCCAGAGTTCGGATTTGATACTGCGAGAAAAATGGGAAAAATATTGATAACATCCCACAATGGAGCATCCAGAAAATAAACTTTCCTTAGGATGCTTCACTGACTGCTCTGATAAAGCTCTTAAGAATATCTTGAGGCCTAGTATATGTCAGTTGGGATTGTCCAAATGCTTCCTACTGCAGTCCAATGGGATTTATGGATGGAAAGTAACAACGTGATTATTGATCAAGAGTTTTAATAGATAAAATTTGTATACAGCCTATAGAAACTGTGGGCTGTAAGATGGGAAAAGTATGATTTCAGACTTTCATTGCATTTTTTCCTTAAGATCTAATCTTACTCTTGTTGCACTGTTGGGAATATCAGTTCTTCTAGCAATTATTTTCTAAGGCTGTCAGGAATTCCTCTAATTGAAACCCCAGCTCCCAAAAAAAAATATCCCTGAAGTTTAACTCCCTGCTCTTATTCAGCTGTTCTATGATAGACCATCTGGAGAGGGGAAAGCTATCCAAGACAGTATGGATTTTTTATGGAGTATTTGGAATTGCTTTATTTTCTTTCTTGTTTATTTTTAAAAGTGGTTAAATACTTAAACATGCTTAAAATGTTACATTGTGAATTATATCGGGTCCTTCAGCAGAAAGTTCCAAAATCAAAAGTTCAGGATTCTCATTAGATAAATTCCATACTGGATGTAAACCAACATTTTACTTTATAATATTGTATATTTTTAAGTTTACACCTCACCTTTCTATTGTTAATTGTGATATATTCTAATATAAAATTATGTATTTCATAAAATTAAAATATAACCATAATTTGTCTAGTCTTCATCTTCTACAATGGCCCCTTTCCTGAATAACTACATATAGTGTAGAGATATATTTCTATGGAATAATTTACTGATATAGATATTATGAAAACCGCTTTATGTATGCACATAACTTAAACTACTTATGGAATGTATAAAGGAGGAGAAGAAGCACTATGTTAATTCTACATAAGTCTCCAATACTTATGGATCTTCTGTCTATATCTCCAATATCTACATCAATGTAGCACAGTCAAAGTTGCAGGGCCTAATAAACAGACATCAAATCAGAACTTCCCTTTCAACTCATCCTCCTCTCTCTCTTCCACCCATATCACACCTTTGGCCAACTCTACTAAAAAATGACCCAAAGCTGGAAACATTGGAGAATGGTGGGGGAAAATGTTCTTGTTCACCTCTTGCCTACGTTGCTCTTTCTTCAACTGGGCAATCTCCCGGTTCCTCTTGGTCTCCACCATTCGCCGTCTTTGTTGCTCTTCACGCATTTGTTTCATCAGTGCTACCTGTAAATAACAGTCATACCTCAACTCAATAATACTGATAATGAAGAAGACAGTCTTGCCAAAACAGCAAATATAACTAACTAGAGAATACAAATAGTTTGAACTGGTATTGATATAGGGCCAAGATACTGTCAAGGCAGGTGTGTGGTTTGTATAGAGATGACCCAAATACAAATATCTACTGGAATAGCAAGATACACAGCTGATAACAAGTTACTGACTTTTGGCCTGATTGAACCTCACTGAACTGTTCAGAAAATAAAAATGATACAATATTCTCCCTATAAAAGCATGGATAAAAAAAGAGACAGAGAGAGATATCATGTTTTGCCATTTATATTGTTCAACAAATGTATAACTCTTTGACTCTGGCCTATGTCCAGTGTAGTCACGAGGGAAACACACAAACACACACTCTCTCTCTCACATGAAAAGGCACGTCTAAATTACCTTTGCTTTCTTCATCTCTGCTACTTCTGCCTGCAGCTTCTTCAGCTCTCGTTCATATCGAGACTGGTTCTTGAGAAGGCGAGCATGCTCCTTCTGGGCAGTCTGCAACTTCTGCAGGTCACGATTCATCTCCCTTAAACGTTTCTCATAATCTGCTTTAATTTTGTTAGCCTTCTCTTCTGTATAGCATTCCATACTACCTGAGATGAGGAAAACAAAACAAAGCGAAAACAAAAAACCCTGATATAAATCTCTATCAAGGCACTGTGCTTGGAGCAGTTTCTGAGAAGGCAGTAATGGAATCAAAATATAAGACAAATTAAGACAAACCAAGGGAGATTTTTCAAACAGACCTAACCTATTGCAACCATATTTGAAGACCCAAGAAACATTAAATTTCTGACACTCTTCTTACATAACAAAAGTATATAACTAGTAACTAAATTAAATCCTACAGTCTCCCAAAATCATAGGAATCAGAATCACAGTTCAGGAAGAATACAACCTTCCCAGGAACATACCTATTCAGAGAGCAACTTGAGGCACTTCATGACTTGACTTTTTCTCCCAAATCACTAAAGCAGTAATTATCATGCTAATACAAGGAATTGAGGTCAACTCCCAAGCCTTACTTGGGGAAAGCATTCAATCATGCAACCTTCATCATATTCTGAAATGGTACATTCCTGGGAATGTATAGTAGTACAGCAGTTATAATACAGTACAAAACTTTTTTGTGAATATATAGATCAGTTTTCAATCATTAAAAGCTAATGATAGGAAACAAAAAGCATGTATTTTGAAGGAAAGAGGGTTTATACACATATAAAACTTAAACTTATCTTTCTGGTATTCTCTCATCTGACTACACAACATTTGACCTTTTTGAGAGTAAGCTTTGAGTGATACATCGCAAATTATGAGTTAACATGTTGTGCATACCTAGTTATTGTGATTTCTCAGCAACAATTTACAGAGTTAAGATTATGGACAAACCACACCACTGCAATTAAAACAAATCATGATGTGACATAAAGTGTAAATCTAATCAAAGATTTACTTATTAACTCAAGTTTGAGATTCAGATAGTTCTTGTGCATTCAAACCATAGCTTTGATTTTGCATTCAAATAAAAAGCCCTTCAGGACCAGAACAATGCAAGCAGACACTCTGATCCACCTGTAAAAAGCCAATTTTCCCAACCAGTAAGCCCTTACTGAGATTCTGCAGCACCCTGTCTCTCTCCAGCTGAGTGTCACGGATCTTGTTCTGCAGCAACATCAACTTTTCCTCATATTGGTGCTTCAAGGTTTGTAGGCGCCGTTGGCTGTTCTCCAGTTCATCAATTAATTTCTGTTTGATCTCAATCTCACAGGTCAAGTCAGCCAGATCAGCTTGGAAATTTGCTGCTAAATAAATTGAAATAAAAAGATACAAATAAATGTTACCAAAAAACCTGCCATGATCTTGCACCCGAGGCAATCTTCTGATTAAGTCATATTTTCTCCATCAATATGCATCTTATATGAATCAATCTATCTATCTATCTATCTATCTATCTATCTATCTATCTATCTATCTATCTATCTATCTATCTATCTATCT
>JANHFL010003205.1:130232-140909 GCA_032468155.1 Oxyrhabdium leporinum | reverse complement strand
GTGCTATTTTATTGTGCTATTTTATTGTGAGTTGGACTAGGGAGAAATTTCCTAAGGGTGAGACCAATCAAGTTGGCGACGCCCACCAAGTTACATGACCACCAAGTCACACCCACCAAGTCACACCCACAGAACCGGTAGTAAAAAAAATTAGATTCCACCACTGATCATAAGTCACTCTTTTCAGTGCCCTTGTAACTTTGAATGGTCACTAAATGAATCATTGTAAGTTAAGGACTACCTGTAATCAAACAATTATTTTTATTGTCTCATGCTGATATCTGAACTCAGAGTAACCATTATCACCTTTGCTGTCACCATAGTAGAGCTTCTGTATCCTTTTCCGGGTATCAATCTGTAATTGTTATTCTGAGAACTGCTGACCCACTTGAATCATTGCAGCAATATGGGAAAAGTACCTACTTGCAAAATGTTTATAATGCTATCATCATGACAATTTACAAGAACATTTGAAGCAAGAAAATAGCATTTTGTAGCCCATAAGCTTTCCCTTAAAGTAACTATTCAGTTGTGCATGTGAATTTTAGTTACCAGACATATGCTCAAAACATGTATTGAAACTAGGAGTGATTGAACTAGCAGTTTATTTTATGTTCTTTTAACTGGATGGGGATTGTTTGCTTGGATTTTGTTTTTGTTTTTAGCTTCAGTATCAGCAGCGGCTCAGGGAATGATATTGACTGAATGATTTTCTTTTATCTTGTTGATCAGCTGGGTGGATGTTTCTGGGAGTTCTCAATGGCTTGTGGTTTGCAGAAATGAAGAAGTTTGTAGGCCAGTCAAAAATTACTTTCTAACAGATTAGGAAGTGGAAATGCTAGACTGTGGAAGTTCCCTTGGCTAACTCATCTATATTCAAATTTAGAAATCCCAAATATGATTTAGCTCTAACATACAGAAGGATAGATCTCCTTCCAAAAAGCCCACAGTATTTTCCATCGAACAGTGTCCTCCTAGGCATCTCCATTTGTAATTCAAGCTCAGGGAAGAGAATTTTTCATAGTTATCACAGGTTTGAAAACACTTGATTCTTTTGGAAAGATTGCATTTTTTTCCATTTTCACTTTTGCGGTTTATTTAAATCAGCAGGAGAGTTGGGGCTGGGACTTACTATAATTTAGTTTAACTGAATGTTAATCTATTTTAAGGGAATATTCTAGTGAACCTTTTTATATTATTCTGTGGCCTTTGAGCTCTGGTGAGTTATGCAATACAACTAAAAAAATGGAGCAAATGATATTATAAGACTGGAAATAATAGTTCTTGCCCCTTAAATAGCAACAGTTACAGAAGATTAGCTCTGACAGTCATTCCATGTTGACAGTCAAGCTTAATGTATGAATACTATTATTTTTATTCACTCTAGCTTTTTTTCTAACCCAATTATAATGGAGAGGCAAGCATAGTAGGACAGATTAGTTTATGAAAGTAGCTGCTGTAATTACACTGACCTAAACCAGACTTTAGACTTACTTTGATAGAACATTACTTGATTTTACTTAGATGAATTACATGACCAAAGCTACTGTTCATTTCCAGAAATAATATTAAATCTGCTATGGAATTTGAATTATGCCTTGACAGCTCCAGGGAGCAAAGTTGGGGAAGTTTGTCTTAGCCAAAAATGCCACAATCAAACTATTAGTCCTTAAGACATCATCAAAGGATTCTTTATAGGTTTTTTGCAAGAGAAAAATAAAAACAACCCAGGTAGGTTAATAATATACATAGAGAAGCAGTGCTCCACAATAACAAAAGTAACTCAGAGAAGAATTTCAATTTTCTCTTCTTATAAAGCCACAGTTCTGTTTTCCAGTTTGCTTCTTGGCAAGTCATATGTGATTTAAGAGATTCACCAAGAAGAATTCTCATGGCAAGAGATTGATTTCATGAGATCACATGGGAAATAGATGGTCACCAATGTATTTCTTTGGGAAAACAACAAGAATTTCTCCAGGGACAGCTTTCATCAGGCAGATTCAAAGAAAGAGTCAAGGCAGGTGTGGGCACTCTATCCCTGGATGTCTTCAAGCAAATGGTGAACAAGATATCACTCTGGGATGATTTTAACTGGATTCCTGCACTATGCAGGGGGTTGAGCTTCATGATCTGTACGCCTCCTTCCAAATCTATGATTTTGCCTTCCCAAAGAGTCATGACTTCCTGAAATGTTATTAAATTTTCTTATGAAGTGACAGAAGATTCATCAACATCCTACTTAACATACTGGGTTTCTTATAATAGGGCAGTTCATTTAGGTTTGTAAATGTTTTATGTGTATAAACACTCATTAAAGTATATTAAGAATACAGAGAAATACTTGGTGTGATCACAACTTTACAGCATAATTCAGCATACAAAGATGACATTATGAGAGATTGTCTTTATGCTATGCTTCTCCTAATAAGTTTTATAATAGGCTAAAGGTATCCCAAAGTGTTTTTTCTAGTTAATTTGTGCAGCTGTGGCCTATGTCACATTTTTCCTAGAAGAATTTCAGTGTGGGGGCCTATTATAGACCTATTTACTTATTTTAATCATGTTGCTTAATTTCATGCCTCTTTCACTTTCTGGTATAAATATTATATGCCAAATCATTGTGGAATTCAAATAGGTCAAGTAGGAGAAAGAAAATGAAGAAAGTGCTTATAATACACTTTTGAAGTCCAAGCAACTCTGTTGTAATTCTGCAGAGTCCCTGTGACATTGTACAACTTGAAGCTTATTTTTGTCAATTTCAGTAATTTGTATTATTACACACAAAGTTTTCCAAAAATGTGAGAGAGGTTTACCACAATAATTAAGCTGTCTACCATCTGCAAAAGATTTAGCACAGAGGTCTCTGAATTCTTCCCTACCATGCCATCAAAAGATATTTTACTGAAGCTTTTCAACACTTTCCCTTGTAACCAAAATCCAAATGATATCCACAATTGCAAAATTATTTGGGCAAAACTGTCTTTCCAGTATCTTATTCTTCACTGAAGTTATTAAATCATGTGTTGTCATATATGACATTATTTATATCACATCAAATGTTTATCATTGCAAAAATATTAGTTTTATCTGTAAATTATTTATTTTGTGAAGCTGATGTTAATAGTCTATAATTATCAACATTCATATCCACTTTCATGCTCATCTTTATTGTTAACTTAAATTATTAAGATATATTATTACTTCAACTTATATCCTGGTTTTTACACATAAATCACTAAAGGTGCATATAACATACTACCCTTTAGTTGCTTGGAAAATAATTCTTAAGAACAAAATATAACTAGGAAATGCCTCCTAGGGGAAAAGCCTAACACTTCCTTGTTTCTCTAAAATTTCAGATATTTTCAGAAACATTTGCTATAGTGTGAATTTAATGGATCTATTCTGCTATGTTCTCCCTAAGAAGGCATAAGGATAGTGAAACAACAATAATAGAGGATATTAAGCATTGTCTAGGGAAGCATCTTTTACCCCAGTTTTAGACTATAGTTAGACTATAACTGTCCCAAACACAGGGTATTTTTTTCTGCTACTGCTTATGTGGCTTGCAAGCTTGCTGATTGTTTCCAGTTGCCTCGTTCAATTGTTATTTTTCCCTCCTCTTGATGGAAACTGCTCCAAAGGCACTAGAGGTGTAATTTTAAAACTCTTCAATAAACAGAAATTGTATATGACAAATAATCAGGCTGCCTACTTTCCATGCCTGGTTCTTGCCAAGGCATTTCGTAGTTGAGGACCAAGGCTCTTTTTATTAAAGGAAGGAAAAGCTAAATTAAGAACAAGTCTTTTATTGTTGTGATATATGCAATCATCTCAATGTGTTGGATTTCAATTCCCATCCTCTTCAGAAGGCTGGCCATGGATATGAAACATGAACTGATATTCATCTATTAGTAATAATTGGCTGAATTTCTCTGTGTGTATGGTGGGCAGCAAGACTACCACTTTATTTGCAAAAATGAAGCATTGTGCCTAAATTCATAAGTTACCAGGCAGTTACCTATTATAGCTGTCAGTACTACTAAATTGTTCTGTTTTGAGTTGTATTGATCTCTGCTTCCAAGGAGGTACGTTGGAAGCTAGATGACAGGAAGGAGAAAGGTAAGAGGATATTGCTTGCACAGAATCGCCTATAATTTAGAATACATTGTTGTTGTAGGCAACATTGCAGGTGTGTTAATGCAAGGTTGAGCTGCAGTCACCCATTTACTGTGATCAATATATTTTAAAGCATGAAAATCATTTCTAGTCACAAGATAATATTTGGAAAATTCTTGAGGTATTTAGCATTATGTATCTCAAATTCCATCCACCTATTTTTCCAAATTCATTAACTTAATGTTTGGAAACCTTGTATTTTGTTTTTTTGTGAAATATTCAAATTTTAAATCTCTGCTCCAAAATTTAGACAGATAAATTACAGATTGATATTCATACTCAGTGGGTAAATTAACATTCTACTTGATAATACAAAATAGAACTGACAATAATATGCTCACTCAGATTCTTAGTTGGCAAACACTGTTCCAGGAGTAGGTAAACAATAGAGGTGCTAGTTGGTATGTTCTCAGCTTGTACTTTTAAGTTTCAACAGTAAAGTCATTCACTTTTTAATAGACTGCACAAATTATGTCAACTTTAATGCTATACCTGGTAAATCCGTGGTGCAGTTTAAATGACAGATATGAAGTAACAAATGACATTACACTTTCAAGGGAGAGAACAGAGGGAGAGCAAGAAAAAGCTGAATTTAGATCTGTATACTAGGGTTTGAGAACCTCTTCCAATGCTTGTTTGCTTGTTAATTGAGGTAGTGGTTTGTATCTATGAAACTTATCTGATGTAATACATTTCTTGTTTTTAGAAAATAGGTACAGTATGTCAGATATTATACCCCAAATTTTCCTGATATGTTAACTTTCTGCTCAAACAATAGTTTGCACCTTCAGTAGAGAACATTCAGACAGACAGGGGGGTGGGGGCACTAGCTGGGAGTTCTGGGAATTGTAGCTCAACACATCTGAAAAATATCAAATTGGGAGGAACTGCAATATATTTAGGTCACACCAGATAAGGTTATGCATCCATAATTGGTCAGATTAGGCTACAGCAGTCCAAGCACATGTTTGAAAATGTAGACCTTGTAGAGAGACTCCCATGCTGATTTCTCAGGGTGTATGAACGGTGTGGTTTATTGGGATAAACTGGATGCTTTATACTTCGTAGATATCACATCAGTATTTTCCTCAGCATATAGCAGAGTGAAGCTCTATTGATCGTTTTCTCTGTCACAGAGCAGGATTTGGCTTGAATTGAACTATACACAGCTAGAACAATTGGCAAAGGCAACCCAACAATTCTTGCCAAGTGATTTATTGCCAATGTTAAGACTGCCAGGCTCCTGTTCAACTAATGCTATTTCTTTGGGTTACTCTGTTGGATTTACAGCCAATGTAGCATGATGTAATGTCTCTGGTTTCTAAGATACATAATACAGTAGCTGATAGTATTAAACCTATATCATAATTTATAAAGGAATGCAGTTATTTCAGATGAGCTTTAATGTTTCTCTTCATTTAGCCCAATTATGTCTGGTGAGCTAATGTGTACTGCCATTCCTTATTTCACACCTTATTATATCTTTTCTATTCCCTGTGCACCCTTGACAATACATTTACTGCTAAAAGGTAAAAATATACTTTATTTTGGAAATGAATTGCTACCTGAAAGACCTTTTGATGTAACAAGACACTTCAGCCACACATTCTTATGAAATAGGCATAAAAATATAGTAAAGATAATAATATAATTATAATATAATGATGAAATATTTTTTCAGAAAATTATGAGCTTATTTCTATTGGCTGTTTCTTCCAGGAGGGTTTCAGTGGCCCCTGGCAAGTACAGCATTGTTGTTTTCCAGTTCTGGTTAGGATAAAACCTAAATATGAGGATACCCTGTTATTACCAGTGTAGATGCTCACCCAAAGGCATCTACATTGTGTACAAACTAGAGTTAACACTTAGAAGCACTGGTGTAAGTTCCAATGACGCCCAAGCTGTTTTAAGCCAAAAATAAGTTTTCATAGGGATGAGTATTTATTCTGAATGAAAAGCTATAGATAGTATCAAACCACAAACAAAGTTGAATCTTTAAATCCCTAGGTCCAACTAAGGAATAGTATGCAGCAATTTTGGGTATGACTCACTTTCTTCTGAAATGTAACTTTCATTTATGATCATATTATTTTTATTGGCCCTAATATGTTATAAAATATGTTGTATGCTGCAAGACTGTTGGACGTAATCAATAGTAATTTCATGAACCACAGTATCTGAAATATAGTTTAGTAAATAAGCGCTCATGTGAAAAGTAAGTTTGGGGAGAGGAGGTTAGCTTTTCTCACTATTAAGATTATTTTCAGATAATATTTTAGTTAACATTTGTAAAAAAAAAAAAGAAGTATTGGAAGTTGAGCACTCTTTTGTCATCAAATCAAAGCAGAGGTACATTTATATATGCTTTATTCATTAAAGATAATGCTTTATTCTTCTTTAATATTCACATTGCAGGGCCAAAAAAAAAGTCAGTTACATGGACTTTTAAAGGTTTAACACAAAAACCCCCACAAAATTATTGAAACTAATCAGAGGCGGGCTGCTCTTGCTTTAGCAAGAGGTTCGCTGGTCGTACGTGCGCATTCGCGTGTGCACTTGCACGTGCCACTTTGGGGCTCGTGCAAGGCTACAGGGAGGCAGTTGATGAAAACAGCTCTGGTGAGTACAGCAGGAGTGGCGCAAAGCTCACCTGAGCAGCGTGGGCGGCGGAAAGGTGAGTTATTTAGCAATAGCTTAGGGCAAGGGTGGGCGGGCAGGGCCAGCCAGGGCTCAGAGCAAGAGGTTCACCTGAACCTCTGCGACCATGCAGCAGCCCACCCCTGAAACTAATGGTATTGTCCTAAAACTATGTGATCTTGTCTGACCAATATATTTTAAAGTAGACACAGAACCAAGTAACTTGAGACTCTTCAGATCTGTTCAGTAATTACCACCTTACTGCAGCCATTTTATATATCTAAGAAACTAAATTAATATTAAACTCAGTGACACAGTTAGACTTTACAGTTGACTATAAATTAGAAAAGATGAACTATAATGATTTATCAACAAGTTACCTATTAACTCACTCTCCCAATGAAAGCAGGTGTGCTGAACCAATCAGGAAGGTGCCAGTTACCTGTTTTGGGGAGAAGGAAAATTTTGATCCTAATAACTTTTTAATATGTAAGATGAATTCCAATAATTAATATTCATCCTGGGAACGTTTGTTTTTGCCATGCCCAGAAAGCTGCAATTTATTTTTGACTCAATTCACAGTATACCATGATTTACTTCTCATAACATAATTGCAATATTTAGCTCACAACTTTTATGCCACAAAACCCATGATCTGATCAATGACTTCTGTTCAGATGGAAACTTGCAAAATCTTTGGTGCATCACTTTGAATACAGTTTAAGATTAGTTTTTCCCCCCAACTTCCTCTGTATAGAGTAGTATGGAAATATAACATATGGAGTTAGCACAATGGCTGATTGGATTTTGATTGCTCTGAAACATAGCCAAGTTTAAAGTGGAGAGTGCAGCCTGAAAGGAAATGCAGTAGACACTAGACAATTTATTTGTTTCTGAGAAGGGACCTGGCTGACAGGCTGCTTCGAAGGTGGCTAACAAAACCAGTAAGTTTCCATCTGGAAGCCATATGGGGAACTCAGTCACTATCTTGAAAATGCTACAATAGAAACAAGTACTTGGAAAACAGATATTCCAGTTTTCTAGAACTGGAGCAGATCAAGAGCATAATGACTGACCAATAGCCCCAATGAAGATTTGAAACGGTTAGCCTGAAAACAAATACATAGTAAAATAGCATCAGATCAATGCACTGAAACTTGCAAAGGCAGGCAACCATTGAATATCAAAAAAGATGGTCTTGGGGACTGGCAAAATTCCTATTCACTTCACACACATTTCAGTTAACACATCTTTATTTGATTGCCTGGCAGAGAGAGGGAGGGAAGAAGGAAGGAAGAGAGGGAGGAATTGCCTTACACTGAGAATTGACCCATTTTACCCAACATTATAATTGAATGCTCTAGGATTCAGTTACAATGACAATCCTAAAGAAAAGGACATGCATTGTGTTACTTCAGTTTGTGTCTGAAAGCATCTTTATCCAAGAGCAAACAATGCACTGTTTCCATATGAAAAATATAAAATTGCCATGCTCAAAATTAACTATTTCTCTTGTTTCTCTATGCATGTTCATGGTGATTCATTGCGTGATTCAGTACTAGCAGCAAATGACCTTAGCATGCACTACCACTAAGACCTCTGGTAAAAAAAAGAAAATGTTCCTAATTTCCTTTGTTTTTAGTCTTTAAGATTTATATGGCACCCTGGAATGCTGCACAAAAAATATTCCAAGAATGTAATGCATCTGTGCCTTTTGCTCATACCTGTCATCAGTGTTAAAAAGTTCTCTGGTAATCTTAGTTGGAGAAATAATTCTACTTTAGCAATCCTGACATCAAGAAAGATGATGGAAAATGTGAAGTTTTTATTGTCTGGTGAAGCAGAAGTTGTGAAGGGACTGGGATAATTCTTGGATAATATTGTCCCAAAATGTATGTGTCACCCTATAAATTGCACAGGGAAAAACAAAAGGAAGAAGTGTGTCAGAAGATTTTAGCACAGTTTTTGCTCCCTGGGGAAGTCTAAGAGTTGAAGTCCATGCAATTAAAGGATTCTCAGATTGGTAAAGATTGATCCAGAGTGTACCAGAAAAATAAAGGTGCAGAAGACACTGTCAAGTCTTATAATTGATGGAGACAAAGACCTTGCAACATTAAATTAGTTTGGGAAACATCTTTATAAATTTACCTCCCAGATGCTATTCAAAATAAAACAGAAAGGAAGACAAAATTTTAAAAAGTTGTCCATGTGGTTTGCACAATTTATAAATTATTTACAGGTGCATACTCAAAGTTATTGTCTGTTGCTACTGCCTGAAAAAAAGTACCAAATAGGATTTCCTATAGGATTTTCTATAAGCTAGTTTGAGGGGGGGGGGGGGGAGGATCACTTATCTTAAACAACATTGCCCTCTTGTGTTGGTATCCCAAAATCTATCACAATATTTGCAGTAGAAAATGTAGAGTTTTTTTAACACAATGTATTCTTTGCTTTTTTGATGGAGAAAAAAAAGTGAAATGTAGTAGAATTTTGTAAATGCAGTTATTATGTAGAAAAACAATCTTCCATAAACCTCTAGTTTCAATTGTATATTAATATTTAAACTCTTCTGAATCAGTATATACATTTGAATCCAAAATTTTCTAACTTTTTACTTGTTCACCAATATGAAAAAATGACAGTTCATTTCGTTGTTAACGACATAAATTTTAAGTATCTTTATATATTCTAGATAATATTTTTGGTGATATACCAAGGATACATCAATTTATAAACATTCTCTTTAAAATTATAACATAGTCTAAATTTAACCCTTTCATCCACTTATTTTCTCATTGTTCCGTATGTATATTATAACCATTTTAGCTCATTTTATCACACATTTTAATTGTGTTTTTTTTTCAAATTTCAATAAAAGTTTCTACTTTTTAGCAATTGTTCATTATTTGTACTCTTTCAAACTCAGTCTTACAATGTTCAAAACCATAAATTCTTTTGTCTACTTTAAATTTAATAATTGTAAATAAGAGAACAATGGACAACTATATTCCTCTGCCACCAGTTTTTTAAATAGTATTTTAGATTTTCCTTGACAGATTTTAATATCTTGTGATAAATTAGCCATTGGTTTGCCTATTATTTGTCTACAAAATGCTTTTTATGCTGAGAGCTACTGTTTTGGGACACAATCTAGTTCATATCAATTCCATATTTACAATACAACATGTTTAACATAGTAATTTTTAAAATTCACATTACCCTTGATTACCACAAATATCCATGCCACCCAAATCCTTCTAATTTGAAGTGCCTTCTAATTCTCGTAAACCCCTACTCTTTCATATAAACCAAACAGCAAGCTTCAAAATACAATTTTTGTATAGGGAAGAAGAATAATCTTCAACTCAAGCCCAGAAAGACCGAGTGCTTGTGGGCTTCAGCACTCCTGGAATTTTTTTAAATAGTAAGAAATACATTTTACATTTCCAGTTTTTCATTCCACAGTTCATATATATAACTACTATTAATGTTCATTTTACAGTTAATTACGTAAAAAATGGATTTTCATTAGACAGCTATATAACACAGTAGTAGATTCTCTTGAAGTAATAGGATCTACAGAACTCCCAGGAACACTTCTCAATGCAATGCAGAGGCATTGAAGAGAGGAGATCATCAAAAGCCCGTATCAAAGAAAAGGTAAAGCGCTACAACTATTCCTACTACAAAGCTGTCAGGTTTCTCAGAGTATCACTACTGGGTAGAATCTCTGTAACCAAGATGAATATTTTACCAAATAACCTTTTTTAAAATTTCAGACATTACCAATACTCTCAACTGACAATCCATTTAAACAATGGCAGAAGGATATCTCTAAGTTCATATGGCAAGGGAAAAAAA
>JANHFL010003205.1:107777-130132 GCA_032468155.1 Oxyrhabdium leporinum | reverse complement strand
GTATATTTATGTTTTATACTTGCTGTGAACCGCCCCGAGTCTGCGGAATAGGGGCGGTATACAAATCGAAAAATAAATAAAAATAAAAAATAAATGTTGCCTGACATGGGCAAAAGAATGGGTGAGTCTCCAGAACAAGAGGTTACTCGAATTAGAATTAAGGTTTGGATGGCACAGCTACTTATGGTATGATAAAAGTAAAGTTAATGTCGATTTTAATAACCATTTTCTAAGAGTTTGGAATAAATATAAAACAAGGCTCTCTATGAAGCTGCCCCTTTGGATGTCACCACAGGAAGCTTTTTTTAGAAAAAAAATGGTGGCAAAGCCAGACTGGCTAACGTATGGTAAAATTTTATCTTTTAATTCTGGTGACCCAATATTAAAGCCAAAGCAAAACTTGAATCAGAAGGTTACGTTTGCCATTGGTTTACTTATCAGCAACTGAAAGAAAAGTTTAAATTGGATAAAAAGTGTTATGGATTTGACTTTGTTAAAAATGAACTGGAAATTTTGTTATGTGGCAACAATGAACATATTATTGCTAAGTTCTATAAAATGTTATTGAAATTGAATTTGGAAAATGAACATGTAAAACATTGTATGATTCAGTGGGCAAGGATTTTTGGATATAATGTGATGCTTGAACAGTGGGAAAATATGTGGACGAAGGTTTTAAAATTTACATTAAATTATAATCTAAAAGAAAATTTCTATAAGATGATGTATCGTTGGTATTTAACACGAGATAAATTATCTAAGATGTATAAAAGTATGTCAAATGAATGTTGGAAGTATAAAAGCAAAGAAGGGACTTTTTATCATCTTAGATGGACATGTGATAAAGCAAAAAAAAGTTGAAATATGATTCATATTTTAATACATTTTTTAAAAAAAAATGGAGATAAAAATGAAACCAGAACTTTTCCTTTTGGGCCTAATGGAAAAAGAACTGGAGAAGAAATTTGGAACTTTGTTACTATGTATGTTGACAGCAGCAAGACTATTGTATGTAAAGTGGAAGGACATTTTCAATTCCTACCATAGAAGAATGGTTGCAGAAGTTGATGGAGTTGGTTGAAATGGCAAAACTGACTACTTTGATTAAAGAACAGAACATAAGTACTTTCGTTTCTGCATGGAGACCGCTTCTGAACTTCATGCTCGATGTGGAAAAGAATGAAACTCTGACTTTGGGTTTTAGAGATTAGCTTTTTTTTTTTAGCTTATTCAATTTATATACCGCCCCTATTCCGCAGACTCGGGGCGGTTCACAGCAAGTATAAAAACATAAATATATAAAATTTAAAATACAATTTAAAAACGAATTAATTAGACTGATAATCTTTATAGAAATGCCTTGTTCATATTATTATGGAAAAGCAAAAAGTTGTGATTTGATGTTAATACCTTATTTTAATGTAACAGTGAGAGTCGGAAGTCAATGCTTCTTTTTCTCCCCCATCTTTCCTCACTTCTCTTCCTCCTTTCCCCTTCCCCCCTTACTACTCTTCTATTTACTTTTGTATTTTGTATTTTACAATTCTCTATAACTCAATAAAAATGTTTACATAAAAAAAATAATTTTAAATTTTAATGTTTTAATGCTGTGCCACAGCCAGAATTATTAATAAGTATGAGATGGGAAGCAAATAAATTTAAATAATAAAAGTGTGTAGTCTTAATAAATACCAATTGATAGAGATTACAGCTATAGCAGGTCACAGATTGTATCAAAAGTGGCTTTCAAATAAATAAAAGCAGCACAGGGAATTCTACAGGGTGATATTTTTTGGACTAGATGTTAGAATGGTGCCTTGATCAGAAAGGCCATCTTGATCTATTACATCGTAATTTTCTCTATTAATCCAATCCATTAGTTTCACAGAGAGATGGCTAGCATATAATTTACTTTTATATTTAATAAATTGATTCGGTGATCCATTTGCTAGATTGTCTCCCTTTTTTAAGAATGATAGCTGTGACTTCCACTCATTGGACAGCTACATCAAATGGATTTTATGTGTAAAAGGGGATGCTAGTAGAGGGTGAAATTCATTTGTTTGGACTAAAGAGGATTAAGTAAGAAAACATAGTTTCCAACGTCTTGCATGCTGGATTTAGAGGAAGTCAATGAAATTTCCACACTGAAAGTAATTAAAGACTAACTACATATGTGCAATGGCAGAACAAGATAAACAGAAGTTAATGTTTATCATGCACAGTGGATTGCTTGAATGTAATGTGTTCCCCATTAGCTTCAGAATACTTCTGGAATTTTCTAAAGCTTGATAAATGGTTTACACAGATTTACAAAGACACAGATGTATTATTAAGCCAAGAAATGCAAAATTGGCCTTATCATGTAGGTCAAGTGGGACATTTCTTCACCCATGGGATCATACCACATTGGAAACCTATAAAGAAAAGATGCAATTATTCTTGGAGGTGGCCTGCTACTAGATATTCGTGCCCAAATGCAGTTATCTATCAGACCAAACCTGGAACAGGACCTATTAATTTATGTGTTGTTTCCATGTTCTGTGTAGTAGCATGTAGTAATATCTTAACATGATTGTATACCTTTCAGTACTCCCAGAAGACAGGCAGTCCAAATACTGCTTTCCTAGTGTCTTTTTCAAAAAGTTGTGTATTTTTTCTATCCTTTGTTTGCCACTGTATTTTGGATTGCAGTCTAGTCACAATACATATATTCAGTCATGTATCTCAGTCCTGCCTCTGATGGAAATAGAAAAGGGTCAGCCCTTTGGAACTTAAGAACAGAATTTGGACAAACTTAGTTGAAGACCTGGCTCTTTATAGAGGCCTTTGGCTGGAATAACTGAACCTCTTTCTGAAGTGTTGTTGTTGCTCAGCAGTGACTTATTTTGTTCCTTTTGTTTTACTATTTTTCTGTGTTTTTAGCCTATGAACTGTGCGAGTTGCTGTGTACAAATTAAGTAAGTAGGTAAATGCGTGTTCTGCAATATCGCACAGCCTTTGATCAAATATGAGATGTTGAGGAATCTGGAGGAAGTTCAATGAAGTAGAAAAACTTTTCCTTTGAAAATTTTATTACTGCAGACATTGGTAAATAGTTCAGCTAATAATTTGTGTTAAGATTTTGATTTTTGCTATGCTACACATCTCCCGTCTTATTTTTCTGCATAACTTATGAAGTATTATTTGTATTTCAGGTTGAGTTCAAATGCATTTTTTTTCTTTAGAATCTACTTGTGATTAATAATATTCTGAATTAATTCTCTCTAGTATAAATCTGGCATTTCTTAAGAGAAAATTTATTTCATTTATAGCATATGCACACCATCTTGTGATGAGACCAGAACAATAGATTTCTTTTCGACTTTTAAATTGCCATGATTTCGGAAACTCTGCCCTTTATATTCCCCTATAATTAAATGTTCGTATTTTAACACCCAACATTAAAAGGGACGTTTAGAAATTATCTTTCCATGTTAAAAAAAAAAAATCTCAATTGGCCTGTTTCCCAAGGAGGGAAGGCTCTGAACCACATGCCTTTATGTTATACAGCCAGAGGATTGCATTATAAATTTTTGAGATTCTAATCAGCAAGGGCACAGTACAAATTGTACGGGCCCTCCCTCTCATACCACCTGGGATTTAAGCAGTGGTGAAATCTAACTTTTTTAATACCGGTTCTGTGGGCGTGGCTTGGTACGCGTGGCCAACTCTATGCCACTTGTGTGGGTATTGCCTGTATGGGCCAGGAGGAAAGATCTAACGTGTTTGTGTTGTGTGTGTGTGTGAGAAATGGCTTTTGTCGCCACTCAGCTCCCCCTCAGCCCACATCTCGCCCTCTGCCCGCTTGAATTATCCTCAACTGCAGCCTCGCATGCCACTTCCAAGGCCAGCCCGGCGGGTGGATGGGTGAGTGGGCGGCCCTCGGGCAGGCATTTTCTCTCAGGTTTCCCACCTGGGCCTCATGGAAGCTGAAGCCACCACCGCACCGCCGAATTGGCTCAATTACCTCTGCCCGGGCTGTTTCCCCTCCTTCAGAGGCCCCATGATCTCTCCGCTTCTTCCCCCACAACCGCCTCTTTCTTCCTCCTGTGGCTGGTGACAGAGGGGAAGGCGAGCCAGCCAGAACTGAGCCGTCATCACTCGGCTTCCCCCCAGCCTTCATCTCACCCTCTGCCCGGACTCTCAGCAGCTGCTGGGCCTCACATGCCGCTTCCAGGCCAGCCCAGCGGGCGGATGGGCGGCCCTCAGGGGAGGCATTTTCTCTCAGGCTTCCTACCTGGACCTCGCGGAAGCCAAAGCTGGGCCCAAAAGGCTGCCAAGCCTCACTGTATTCCCCTCTCCCCATGGCCCTTCGGCTGAGTGCAGCAAGACTGGAGCAGAGAGATCACAGGGCCTCTTAAGGAAGGGAAATAGCTGGGTGAGAAGCGAAGGAAGACTTACCAGGCAGAGATCAGCTGGGCCGTGTGGTCGAGGCAAGCGAGGGAACCAGGGAGTAGTAGCAGCTATACCACAGGCATGACTCTAGGCAGGTGAGGCACAAAAAGGAGTGGGAGGGGTGGGGCCAGCCAGTGGTGCCATTTGCCAGTTCGCCAAACTGTGAATAATCGTCCCTACTGGTGCTCCAGAACCGGTGCGAACCAGCTAGATTTCACCTCTGGATTTAAGGTAGATAGTAGGTGATCCCCCCATCCTCCGCAAACACAGATGGCTTCAGTGCCAAGCTTCTACCCCAACATACTTGCATGCATAACCATCTGCCATTTCCCCTTCTTTCCCCAATTTTGTTCTTTTTCTAAATTACACCACATTGGGTGGGGGGGCAATGGTAGCGCAACTAATTGCTTTATGTGTTATTTTTGCAAAATAGCTATCTGTAATCTTCTTTCCTGGTATACTAAGCTGCAACTCAAGAATTCCCAATGGAAGCTCACTCTTTTAATCTTCACTTTTTTAATCTAAGGCTTAAATAATTACCTTCTTCCAACCAAGAGTTGTTGGGGTTTTGTTTTGAGGATTACTTAAAAGTATGGATAGTATTTTAAAGAACTTTTAAAATGTGAACATCAAAAGCAATTATCTTTGTTTTCCTTAACTGCCCATAGCAGTAATATATAAGGTATTCAACCAAACCTAGTATTCCACTAAAGTTACCACAACATGGATTTGTCTTCTAATGTTCGCAAACAGCATTTGAAACAAAAGTTCTACTTCTTTGATTTTTCAAGGTAATTTGCAGCCATTACTACAATAATGTCATTTGAGAACGTTCCATTTATTGTATGTCACTGGGCAAATTCACTATTCATTCTAATATCTTAAATGTTTTTGGGTGAAACTATTTGATGTTGTATTAGTTTTCTATAATATATATAGAACACAAACAGTTAAAATTCAAGATTATTCCAAAATTGCAAATGAAAGTGCATTTCACGAGCAGTGCACTTCAGATAAATTACTGAACTTTGGGATTTCTCTTCATCATTTGTTACTTCAGAAACAAAATTACACTTTTAAAGGTTCCTAAATAAAATCTATTACATTCATCTTCACTTTAAATTCAGAAATGTGCAATTTTTCTCTAAAGCACATTTTAAATTTAACATACAAAAATAAAGGATTCTGAATACTAGAATTTGTAGACAACCATCTTATCTGGATAATTTTATTTTGAGAAATCAAAAAAGTGGAAAACAAAACCAACATTCAGGGTTTTGTTCCATAAAAATATCACATACATAATCCTGAATAAATAGTTCTCAAAATAAAATTTTAGGAGGCCCAAAGAGAAAAATAAAACTGGTGTTCTATGAATGAACATATCTAACAACAAGAACATCCTCAGAAAGAGGTGACTTAAACACCATGCTCTTCTACAGAAAGGAAGTTGCTAATAGTACTTTTGTAAAGGAAGTCACTAACATCTCATTATGCTTACATAGCAGCATGTACTTCCCATTTTTCATATGCTACATGAAATGTAATTATATTATTTCAACAATGCCAACTTAAACACCACCAACATGAAGGTGCTTTATTTAGTTAAATCAAGCGGTGGAGTGGTTCAATTGCACTAACAGTCTTGAATTATAAATAATTAAATTTGAAGAACTTTAGTAAATATTAAACTTTACCAATAACACCTTAAATATAGTATTCTACAGAACAGAAGCTTTAATCGTTTTAAAGAAAAAGCACAAAACACAAATTTTCACAAAAAAAAGTAAACATCTGTATCCTAATGATCTTAAATTTACAGTATGGGTGCCATATATTAAAAGGGATATGACAACAAATTTTAATCCACATATTTATAAAATCAATAAGCATTTTATTATCTATTTGTTCAAGCTGCTTTTCCTCAAATCAACAGTACTGCTCATTTTTACATGTTGCTATATTTGGTAGCCATTTTTCACATTTTTGCTCTTTAAAATTAGTAACTATTAAGATTTGTTTACAATATATACTAGTTAATTCTATTCATTACTGATCAATTAAATATTAAACACCGTGGTAGTCAGATTCATCTGGTTATGAACACACTAATATAGTATGACATAGGTAGTCTCAATCTGCAGCACCATACTATTTAATCAAACAGCATTAAAGCTGTTATCTAATGTTTATCCCCTCTTGCCACTTACTACACTAACAAACAAATTATTAAAGACAACAGTTCTGCCTTCATAATGAGGCACATTTTGGCATATGTGCACAGATAGGCAAGTGCAAGTCATATTATCAGAACAGAGCTTCCACATTTAACTTTTTCATAGAAAAATATAAATATATTCCCTGAATTAGAGGAAGAGAAGTTCCAACGTAAGTGTAGTATCACTAATAAAAGGAAAGTGGGCTAGATCTTCATGTTTCACAGTCCTCTTCATCATCTGCATACCTTACAGTTCTCCTGCCCCTATTTCTAGTTCTGATTTTGGAGCGTCGATTTATTCTTTTATATTTTGTGTAATGTAATTCGTCAGAATCATTCTCTTCATTCACTTTTGGCCGTTTCCTTCTCTGAGGTATTCTGGAAGATTCAGAAAAGCCATTTTTATTTGCTGGCGAGGCTTTCCTCTTTCTTTTAGTTATTTTTATGCCTCCATTATTATTGATGGGTTTGGATTCTGTTTGAGTTTCTGAATCAGAAGAAAAATGGGAACTTCTATCAGGTTCAGATTTTGAGCTTTCTGGAATGCCTAGTTGTCTATTCTTCGACAAAGCACTATTTTGTCCCATTTTCTCCCTTTCTCCATTGTGCCTGGTGTTCCTCACATTTGTGAAATTATATTCCTTTTCCAGTTCAGTGTCTGCAGCAGAGTCACTTGTCACATTATCTTGACTTGAACTTTTTTGTTCCTCAGATGTAATGCTACTGGAAGATTCTTCATCAAAATGTTTTACTGTATTTTTTTTACATACAGATTTAATAGAATGTTGTCTTGAGCCATTGCTATGACTGCTCTTCTGTTTTAACACACTTTTTTCTTCAGCATCTAAATATCTTGCTTTTAGCGCTTTACTAGATTGCCTAGTTGAATAAGAATAAGTCTGATTATTTTTCCCCCTTTTCTTACATTCTTTCAGTTCTGTTCCACTATCTGAGAGTGAAGGTAAATCATCCACTACTTTTCTAGCTGCAACAGAGGCACTGCGGAGTGGAAGTATTCTGTTCTTTTTCCTACAGTATCCAACTTCTGAGCTTGAGAATTCTTCCTTTGCATCACTAATAAGTTTTATTTTGCTTGCAGCCACAGCAGCACTTCGACGTGGAATTTTCTTTCCATTGAGAGTTTTAATATTCATTGGCATGTTATTTAACTCTGTACAATTTTTGTAAGTATTTCTGTTCCTGAGTACTATTGGACTTTGGTTCAATAGCTGTGAAGCTGATTCTGTAGAAGAAAGAATTTATAGATTAAATATTGTTATTTCTAAAACAAACAAGTTAAGACAAATTATACAATAGTTTAATCATAATTAGACCAAATTGTTGTACACTTGGTTGTGTACTCTGCCTAACAGCTTAGCCTGGTTTCTCCCTTCACTGTGAGAACATGCTATATACTATATTAAAAATTACAATGAAATTCTCAAATTCAAATATCATTTAGGTATTTTTAGTGCTAATCTTCTAAGTCAGGAGTGTCAAACTCACGTCGTGACAGCGGCATCATGTGACATATCGGGACTTTTTCCCCCTTCGCTAAACCAGGCGTGGGCGTGGCCAGCGCGTGATGATCTGGCCCATGGGCCGGGAGTTTGACAGCCCTGTTCTAAGTGATTTTTGGAACTGCAAGTACTCATCAGTAATGTTAATATAAGAAACATTTTCTTTAAATTTCTCTTAGTTTAGTTTGCAACTTTTTGCTCTTCCTATTTCATAGCTTTGTATATGAAAATCATATGTGCATTTTGTATTGTATAATCCTTAACTACTGTCTTTTTTGATACTTTTTTTCAAATATTCATTTATTTTAAACAAATACAGGTAGCTCCTGACTTACAAGCATTCATTCACTAACTATTTGAAATGCAATGGTAATGAAAAAAGTAGCTTATGACCATTGTAGCATCCCCAAAATTCGGACACTTGACAACCAGCATGTATTTATGACTGTTGCAATGTCCCAGGGTCATATGATTACCTTTTGTGACCTTCTGACAAAAGCAAAGTCAATGGAAAAGCCAGATTCACTTAATAATGGTTATGGTTATAGTAACATGGTTATGTTACTAACTTAACCCGATTATAAAATGGGGCAAAGGTCACTTAAATAAGTGTCTTGCTTAGCAATGGAAATTTTGGGCTCAATTTGTAATTATAAGTCGAGGAATTCCTGTAAATCCACTGGAGTTGGGCAACCAATTAATTTAAATAATTTTAACAAATACAAAAATTAAAAGAAGCACAAACCCCAACATACAAAAGCAGTAACATACTGAATGGAAAGTAAAAATTTAAAGAATATTAACTATCTATAGCAAAACAGTTGCATATTAAACAATATTTAATAATTTCTAGACAAAAAAGGATATTGTAAAATATCAAGAAACCTGCACCCAAAACACTACATAGCTTTCTAATTTGTAGATAAAATTGCATTTTCAAAAAACATATAAATTATACATCCCTTGAATACAACCCTTAATGTTAGGAATATTGTATTTATTTCACATAAATATAATATACATTATAATTTACACAAACATAACTTTGAATATTATCAAAGAAAAGTTACCAGTATTATAAAAACTACCTTTCTTCATGTCATCTGTTTTTTCTTTCTTTTTCTTGAGTTGTGTTTTGACATCACTGTAGTTGCTAGCATTGCAGTAAGATTTGTTTTCCAAATCAGAAGGGCACCTGGAATCTACTCTGGCTTTAGATTTTGAGTTTTTTGAAGATTGCTTGCTATTTGGCAGAGAATCAGTTCCATTTCGTTTATGTTGTATTTCAGATTCATTTTTTGATTTTCCTGAAGAGTCTGCAGTCTTCTGAAACATGTGTTCCTTTTTAATATTGTCACTATATTGATCTAATTCAGAATCTGCCTCAGATTCAGAAGTGACTACAGTATTATGTGTAAATGCAGTATGTTTATCAGGACTTCTATCCTTTGGCAGTTGACTTTTCAAACTTTTGTCTAGAATGGGATTTATACTTTTATCATATGCAGTTCTAGGCTTGTGCCTACGGGCTTTTTTAATATGCATTTTTTTTCTTTCAGCATCTTCAGAATATGAACTGTTTTCAGAGTCACTAACGTATATCCTGGCAGCTGTGGAAGACTGAATACACTTTCTTCTACAGTACTGTTTCCTTTTTGCTTCACCAGACTGTTGGCTTCCATTTGCTGAGCTATCTAATTGCTTTCTAGTTGCAGAAACAATACTGTGACAGTTCAGTTTTCTATTATTGTCACTGTAGGTTCTAGTAGTTTCTGAATTGGCAAAATCTTCCTCATCGCTCACAAGACTTAAATTATTAACAGTCACAGTACCACTTCTAAGGGGCAATTTTCCATAGATGTATTCTGATTTACAAGCTCCTATCTGACAATCACTTTGGAATGGTCTTTTTCTGGTAGATTTGCTGAGCCCATTTGCTTTGGCAACAGAATCTATAAAGGCACACAAAATCATTACATTAAAATACATAAAATGAAAGAATTAAAAACTCACAAAAACTGTTGAAATAAACACATTTATTAACAATTGTAAATAACCTAGTTGAAGATAATAAAGGTAAGTAAACATCCTTGCAGCTAAGACAAAATTTATTCATCATTATTATTGAAGTCTCATGGCCTGACTGCAAAAGCTAACAAGATGTCTGACGACATTTCAGTATGTCAAACCATTAAATACTAGATTTAGTAGACAGTCAATCAAGGTTGAGGTTTTGAGCACTGCAATTTGAAGAAATGCTCAGTGCACCATCTAAACATGGCTGCCAATGAGATTAATAGGAAGAAAAACTGTTGAAGCCTGAAAAAAAAAAATCGATATAAGGGATATGGAGTTTTGAGCCAACTCTGTCAATTCTATTTCTTGCAGAATTGGTTTTCTAAGCAACCTTGTTTCTCACACAAACACAATCCCTTGTAACTTATACTTAACATGTACCTTGTCTATTGCTACTTGGCCCAATTTCTTAGCTTTCCTTCTGTATTCCAGTAACTTGTTTCCCGCTTAATCTCCTTGATTACTTACTGCGCTACACTGGATTACACCAACTTTCCCACATGTGATACTCAATACACATTTAATTTTCCTGCTGTTACCTTCAATCCTCCTTTCAAATTAGGCAGTGGCAAAGCCAGTGTAACTCATCTAGAGCAAGAAGTAATTGAGGAGACTGCGCTGGAAGCAAGTTACTGGAGTACAAAAGGGTCAATCTCTTCCTTCCTTTTATGGGGTGAAAAAGTGAGGGATAAAGTCAGAATTAGGCTAATCCTAACCCTGCATCAGTAACTGTCTACTGCTTATCTTTTAAAAAAATAGTCATCTCTGAAACAATATATTACAAATATTAGTTTGATGTGACTAAGGCCATATTCTTAAAATGAATGTAGATAAATTGCACATAAATCAGTAGATCCAGAATACTTTGTTGTGCTAAGTGACACTATAACAAAAATATGGAGCATTCATAATATTACCCCTTTTTATTCTAATACTTCATATACTTTAAATACATCACCTTTCCTGATGCCTTTCCTTTCCTGACTTTTTCTTGAATGGCTGCTATCAGTTCCAGATTCTAAATTAGATGAGTTATTTTGGCCAAGTTTTGAAGTTTCAGAAAAGATTCTGATCTTTGAAGAATGAGTCTCATCATCCCTTCCTGACTGCACTCCTTCTTCTGAATCACTCAATATTTTAGCTTTCCTGCAGCGAAATGATGCCCTTGTAAAAGTATGTCTTGATAAAACTTTACATTCTTGCTCGGAATCTGTCTCAGAGCTGCTGTTGGCATTAATTTTGTATGAAGATGACAAATGATGAACTGTTTTCTGAAAGCTCTCATCATCTGATATATGGTTTTTGGAGTCATCTTCTGAACATTCTGGGCTGTGTTTCATTTTGGGAGATACATGGCAAGCAGTTCTCAATAGTTTTTTACAATCTTTAACAGGGTACCTCTTTGGTGTTTTTTTCATCCCACTCTCAGAATTTGAATTACCACTTTCAGATCCACTACTGTGCCTTTTTTTAACAGCAAAATATTCAGTTTTAGGAACTTTTTTTCTGTCAGAATGTTCTTCCAATTCTTTGTCACTTTCAGAATGCATGGAACTATCTTCTTCAGAATCATTTAATAATAACTTTCTGGCTGCAGCAGAAGCATTGCGATGAGGTAGTTTTCTGTTTTTGCTTCTGGTACCACCACTTTCTGAGCTGAAGAACTCTTCTTCCACATCACTCATCATTCTTAGTTTATTAGCTGCCACAGTAGCACTTCTACGTGGTATTTTTCTATAGCTACCAAATCTATTGCTCAAAGTTTCATAATGCTCATTTGAATTATCAGTTTTTCTTTCCCATATCCTTTTCCTTGTAGTCCTTTGGCTATCTGAATTCCCTTGTGAAGCTAGACCTATAAATGAATGAATACACACACAAAGACACACACTTATAATAAACATTCTAAAAAATAATTTTGTCTATTACTAAACTCTTAAGTTATACAAAGCATTGGGGTTCTGGCCTTTTTTAAGTAAATGTAGGTATAAGTTTTTTCATCTTTTATAAGCCATTTGGAGGAGTATTTTCCATAGTTACATTTTACTGACTGAATACGTGCCGATAAAGATTTCAAATTTGTATTGAAATACATGAAGGGTGAATGGGCTGAGAGAAAAAAGAAGACTGAGAAAGTTGTCCTTAGAGGCAGTTGATGAAATCCCCCAAAGAGGTGAAAAGCTTTAAAGACTAAAGGGTAAAATGAATGAAATGCACTGATGTGGTGAAAGCAAGCATGGGTTGCAAAGCTACCGTGTTTTCCCAAAAATAAGACAGGATCTTCTTTTCTTTTGGCCCCCAAAATAAGCACTAGGCTTATTTGGGGGGGGGGTGTCTTCTTGCGGTGGTGGCTCCAGAAGCCCCCCCCCCGTGGCTGCCGGCCCAATTCTGCTTGCTTGTGGCCGCAATGGAGCAGGAGGCTGAGCCACAGGCTGGTGTCATTGCCATGGGGCGAGGCAGGTGTCGAGTGTGTATGGCTTGACTGCAGGGACTCTGAGGTAAACCTGTGCGGGGTGCGTGGGGCAGCTCTACCCCCCGCCTCGCCTTGTGGCTATGGCACCATGAGCAACCAGATGGAATGGGTGGGCAGCCAGCTGTGCAGGCTCTTAACTAGGGCTTATTTTGGGGGTACAGCTTATATTAGGCGTATTTGTAAAAACATGCTAGGCTTATTTTGGGGGTACAGCTTATATTAGGCGTATTTGTAAAAACATGCTAGGCTTATTTTCGGGATAGGTCTTATTTTTAGGGAAACAGGGTAGAAAGAGATGTACAGTGAACACCACTAATGTAAGCTAGGTCAGTAGTTGATTTTCCTATGAAATACCTTTCTGATTACCAGCAAGAAAGCTTAATCTCATTTCTAGCCAGAATGCAGGGTTTAAGGCTTCTACCTGGACAAAAGTCCCTTCCTCACTCCTAAGTTCTGCTTTCCAGGAAGTAATAGCGGCTTCCTCATTGCCACATTTTGAGGGCTCAGGGGGATGGGGGAAGAGAAGAAAAGTAGCATATGAAAACAATTTTTGGCAACTATACACCAACTAATTCATGGGTCCCCAACCCCTGGACCAGAGCCCGTTTGGAACCAGGCTGCACAAATGGTGGGTGTGGGCGCTTGCACCTGCGCCTACTGTTCACACAGAACCACCCCCCACCCCCCACCTTGCCATTGGTAAAGAACAACAGACTGGAGTAAGAAATTATATGGAATGATGCTAAAGACCAGTGAAAGGAGGAAAGGAATAATTTTCACAAGTTGCCTTTTGAGTAATTTCCTGTCTTTAATGTTTTATGTGTACATACTCTTCTGTATTTTGTAGAGTAATACCCTTACTTATAAAAGAATAACTTGATGTGCATGTGTGCATGTTTTATTAATAGACCTCTAGCTTTCAGGTGCCAATTGAAAATAATTACCTTATTAACTAACTGTCTGAAGTCCAATTTACCATCAGGAATTTTCCTTTAATAACACATATCCCACATTACATACACATCCAATAATGGGTGGTGCCATTACAACACATGATGCTATTGCATGGGCATCAAAATACCTTTCTGCCCACAAGGACAAGGTTGTACTAAGATGTACCATTCTATGCTAGATGGGGCATTTTGAAAAAAAAATATACAACAATGTCTCAGAAGGATTTTGGAACAGGAATTATGGAATTCCATTATTTTTGTTTTTTTATTATTATTTAATGTAATCTGCCTGAAAATCACCCAGAAGCTGCAACTGGTCCAGAATGTAGTACTGCTACTACTGCAACCACTTCCTACCCTGTCCCTGCTAACCATCAGAAATGTCCTGGAAACCTGTTTTTTCCCCCCATGCATTGAGCTAGAGTATTGGATGCGCCCATCCAAATGGAAAAAATGGAATATGTTGTGGTTGGCATTTATTTTGTTTTGGATGGTGATTGTTTTTTACTTTCAATAATTTCTAAGCTGCCAAGATTCACTTTTATGCATTGGTAGTCATATAATTTAAATAAATAAAAACTTGTAACAATGTTTTTATGTTGTGTTTATCATACTTTTTAACAATTTTGATTGTCATTAAGTTGCTCAGGACTTACAGACATGGCATACATTTTAATATATATAAATATATATACTTACCTATTTGTTTTTGCTGATATACTTTACTTCTAGTAATCCTGAAGATACTTTGTTTTTCTCCAGAAGTTCCATTATGTAGCACTGGAGATGACAGAGCTGTAGAACTCTCTTTGCTCTCCTCTGAACTACTCAAAGACGAAGCAGTTGATGAATGTTCTAACTCACTTTCTGAAAGAGTTAAATGATATAAAGCTAATCAGAAGTTTAAATATTTCTCTCAGGTATTTTAACATAATAACAAGAAGTTGCAGACAGTCTGCATAGTTTTGTATAGCTAGATCTTAATGTATTCTGTCAACAGAATAGCCACCAGTACTTTACTATGTGCTGTGTAAAGTTTTGGGAGCTCACCAGAAAAGGTTTAAAACAATACAGAATAAGAAGAAAAAAATTATATCGAATACTGCCACACAAAAATCCAACTGTTTAAAACAATTGCTGCATAAATGAGCTTTATAAAACCTAATGTTAACATCTCTCAGACTTCAATAATCAATGTTAACTATAGATTTAAAAGATTCTTACGTTAGCTACATCCTATTTTAGAAACACTTGGTTACTTACATATGAAACACAGGGTTGATAAATTAGGATTCAAAATAGAAGTATTACAAGGTAAAACATAGGACGTGTATATCAACTTTAGCAGAATAAAAATATATTGATAAAGTTGTAATATTTTAAAAATAAAATTATCAGTCTTAAAAACACCAAACATTAAACCCCAATAGAGGTGACTGTTTTTCCTACATTTTGTTAACAATTGGTAGATTTGGAGCAATTTGACTATTTGGAATATTGGTTTATTTTCCCGTAATGTAAAGATAATGGGATTCTAAATAAATGTAAAATAGTAAATTTTATGTTAATATAATAATCACATTGGAAAATGAGAAACGCTTCCGTGATTATTTGACATGTGATTACTTTGCAAAAAGATTAATACTGGCATAATTCTACCTAGGAGGATATGCCAAGAGATCCTGGAGGTTTCAGCTTTACCTCTCTAAAGTCAGTGATAATTATTCACATAGATAATTATTCACAAGATATTATGACTTCTGAAGAAGTTATGGTATCCAGGTTATGAAAGGACTATGGTGGGTTACATGTCACTACAAATGAGAGATTGAAAAATCATGCCCTTACATTCTGGATAATAGCTCCTCGTAAGGAGTGTACAGGAACTGAGTTTCTTATAGTTAATTGTGAGTTGAGTGGCTTGGGAGCCAAATGATTATTGTCATGCTCAAAATCATTGGGCAGCCTTGATGGAC
Organism: Oxyrhabdium leporinum; assembly: GCA_032468155.1. Taxonomy (NCBI): domain Eukaryota; kingdom Metazoa; phylum Chordata; class Lepidosauria; order Squamata; family Cyclocoridae; genus Oxyrhabdium; species Oxyrhabdium leporinum. The sequence continues at coordinate 114,479 of JANHFL010003205.1, read as the reverse complement.
ACTTGACTTGCAAAACCCCACTTTTGGATCTAATAAATTTACAACTTAACAGAGATCTTCTGACCAGCAGAAAAAAAATGAAGATATTGAGTCACCTTCTTTTTGGAATTAGGAAGGAAAAAACCATACCCTGAAGATTTTAATTTAAAAGAAAAGGCTTAATAAGCCTATATTTAAGGTTTTTTTTTCTTTCACAAACGTACTTTTGAAAATAGTAAAGCTAACTAGAAAATCATGGGATTGTTGTTCATTATTAAGTTGTTAAGATATATTTTACAAAATAACATGTTTTATAACAAATCTTTAAGCTTGTATTAAAGCACTTTTTAAAAAAGATTGAAGAAAATATCTGATGATGCCCTGGTCTGTAAACTCTCCTGCCTTCTCCTATTTTTGATGCTTTTCTTGTGGTCACCATTGTAATATTTATGGCCCAAAAGTGAAAACATATAATTACCAGAATGAAAGTAAAATGCCAAAGGATTCAATGTTCTGATGGTTCTACTCCTGTGACCCCATGACCGTGTTTTACAATGATTTTGCCAAACCAACATTTACCTCCAGTTTTTAGCAGAATTGTGCCCATAGTGAACAATTAATTCATTTAACAACCATGGCACTTACTTAGCTCTCTCAAAAAAAGGTCATAAAATCATAGGAGGAATGTTCTGAAGGACAGATATTTCCAAAGACTGATGGTCAAAACTGAATCTGAATTGAGTTATACTTGTTTAAAAACTGGACACTGTTACTATGTTGACTGGTACTTCGTGACCAGTATGATTTCAAAAAGATAACTTAAAAGCAGAAAGAACCCTGAAAACAAGGGACACTTTAAAGAATTTATAAACAGAACGACATGGCAGTGCTGTCCCTGCTTGCAAAAACATTTGTAGGGACATCTAACCCACCATAGTCCTTTCATGTCCTTGGATATCAATGGGGTCACTCAGAGACACTTCCCCATGTTGTTGGGGTCCTTGGTGCTGAGCTTGGTTGTTTTCAGGCAGATGTTTCATTATCAAATTAGGCAACGTCACCTTTAAAAACTGTAAATTCATAAAGGATTTTTTTTCTCAGTATCAATTTTTTTTAAAAGAAAAAACTCTCTTTGAAAAAGTCCCACCAATTCCTTATTCTCATCATAAAGCCAAGCAGAGAAAAAAGCAATATTAATAAACACTGGGGAGAGGGGTCTTAAAGCAAGTTTTAATTCAGTTCATTTACCTGTTGATAATGTACAACTCTCTGCTACTGCTGTGTTTCTGGTCCGTGTATTTGACCCAATATACGATGCAGAGGTAGAGTCAGAAGATATTCCAGTAATACTACGAGTACAACTAGTAGTATACACTTTATGGCTTGTGACACAGGATTTTTTGCCTGATGTATTTTGATTAGAAGAGTTTTCTGTCTCAGACTGAATTTCTGTTTGAGATTTACACTGCTTCTGTTTTGCGTTTCTTAACATACAGAATGAAAACAATATGTATTTGATTAACGTAATTTATTTTCTAAATGCCTTGGTATTTAATTATGATGTTCTGGTTAAGACTTTGGGCTAAGAACGGGGGTACACAGGCATTATTTATCTATTTATATCCCACTTTTATTATTTTTATAAATAATTCAAGGTCTTTCTCCTCCTATTTTTCCCCACAACAACAGCCTTGTTAGGTGAGTTGGGTTGGGAGAGAGTGACTGGCCCAAAGTCATCCAACTGGTTTTCATGCCTAAGGCGGGACTAGAATTCATAGTCTCCTGGATTCAGGCCTGGTGCCTTAACTACTAGACCAAGCTCTACATCCTCACATCTATGCAACTTACTAGATGATTTTGACCCATTCATGATCCTTCAGCCAAACCAACAATAAAGGAGAAAGAGGAAAATTTAGATGGGGAAGTGCTATGTATATTTTCTTACACTTTGGACAACAGGTAAGATTCCTTGTAATAAATAAAATAAAACTTTCAATGAAAGATGTAATTACTTTATTACCGTGTTTCCCCGAAAATACGATCTATTCAAAAAGTAAGGTCTAGCCCATTTTGGGGGGGGTTGGGGGTTGGAAGTAATATACCCCAAAAATAAGCGCTAGTGAAGGGGGTGGGCGTGGCCAGCACAGGAGGCAGCCCTTCCATTCCCCGGTCATCTCATGGCTGCTTGGCCCCTTAACCACGGCCCAAGGATCAGCTGATCCAGCGTGGGCCGGGAGTTCTGTCTCTCTGGATGCCTGGAGATGTTTCTGGCACACTCTTGTCAGCCCTAGCCCTGCCCACGGCACCAGGCAACCTTGCAGCCAAGGGATCCTCTGTTCCGCAGCTCACCTTGTGGCTATGGAGCAGGCAGCAAGCATCGTTTGCGCTCCGCCAGGCCTGGAGCTTGAGTGTTACTCAGGCTGCTGCTACGATAAAGCAGAAAGCCATGTGGCCCATTGGAATCAGCTCCCCCCCCCCCGTCTGCTGCTTGAGAAAAGGATGGAAAGGCAGGCAAGATTGTGGGAAACACATGTTAAAAGTGCGTGCTTATAGTACAAGCAAAACACACCCTGTCCCTTTCAAGCAATCAAATGTCTGTGTGCGTGAGAGAATGAGCGAGCGAGAGAGAAAGAGAGAAAGAGAAAAGAGGCGGAAGTAAGTAAGAAGAATTGCAGGCAACGTTGTTTGAAAGGGTTTCCTCTCTGCCATTTCTTTCGTTTTCTTTCTCTCTCTCTCTCTCTCTCTCTCTCCCTCCCTCCCTCCCTCCCCCTCCCTCTCTCTCTCTCTCTCACACGCACGCACGCACACAGATGCCCGGCCTCTGCATGGGCGAACCTGCCTGGCCAAAGCGAGAAATGGGCTCCCTTGCAGCGCCTCCTCTCCCGCATGAAACCAGCTAGGCTTGACACACACACACACACACACACCGTCTCGAGCGCGGCGTTTTGTGCACCCTCAGCTGGCACAGACACTGAAAGGCAAGAACCAGCCACGCCGATCCCACTTCATGGCTGCACAGACAGAACCCACACCAGTCACTGCTTGGAGCTCTGGCACCGGTCCCCCTCCCCACAATCCCAGGTTGACAGGTTGCTCAACTTGGGACTCATGGCCTGGTGCCCGCCAGGCATGTTTGTTCAGCAGGGATTTGGGGACTAGCCAGGCCAGCCGAGTGTGCACAAAACTGGAGATCGGGGCTTAGGGAGTGGGGTCGAGCACAGTTGGCTTCATGCAGGAGAGGAGGAGCTGCGAGGAAGCCCATTTCTCAGTTGGCCAGGCGGGGCTTGCCCACACAGAGGCCTGGCATCTGCGTGTGCGCGTGTGTGTGTGAGAGAGAGAGAGAGAGAAAGAGAAAGAGAAAGAGAGAAAGAAAAACAGTGAAGAGGAAACCCTTTCAAACAGCGTTGCCTGCATTTCTTGTTACTCTCCTCCACCGTTTCTCTTTCTCTCTCACTTTCTCATTCTCTCTCTCTCACGCACACAGACATTTGATTGCTTGAAAGGGACAGGCTGTGCTTTGCTTGTACCGTAAGCATGCACTTTAAGCACGTGCTTCCCACAATTGTGCCTGCCTTTTCATCCTTTTCTCAAGCAGCAGCATGGTTTTCTGCCTCACTGTAGCAGTAGCCTGAGCAACACCCAAGCTCCAGGCCTGGCGGAGCGCAAACCATGCTCGTTGCCTGCTCCATAGCCACAAGGTGAGCTGTGGAAGAGAGGAGCCCTTGGCTGCAAGGTTGCCTGGTGCCGTGGGCAGGCCTGGGGCTGGCAAGAGTGTGCCAGAAACATCTCCAGGCGTCCGGAGAGACAGAACTCCCGGCCCACGCTGGATCAGCTGATCCGTGGGCCGTGGTTAAGGGGCTGAACAGCCATGAGGTGATCGCGCTCACCGCCTCCTGCACCTCCCAAAAAATAAGACCTTCCCCAAAATAAGGCCAATCGCTTATTTCGAGGGTCCCAAAAAAATAAGACCTGGTCTTATTTTCGGGAAAACACAGTAGATATTAATAAATATTAAAATCATATTAAAATGATGCAATATAACCCACAATATTCTTAAAAGAAGTATTCATTGTTTGTAATTTAAACCTTGGAGTTTAAAGACTAACAAATAGAACAGGAAAATTAGTTATTAATTAAGGAATTTGTTTGAGGTAAATTACAGTTTATTAAAATTTCTGTGGAAAAAAATGCTAAAGCAGCAGCCCAGTTTAATTTTAGCAAATTTTGAAATGGGAAGGAGATTCGACTCAATTATTTTAGAGGGCCTTCCCATCAAATGGTCCTTTCCATTTGATGCTTATATTCACTTTTGAAACAAAAAATAATAACAATTAACAAACATGGAAGTAAGCAATGATCACAACCAGGTATCTGTTTGATTATATGTTTTTGTTATGACTGCTTTTCCTGTATCCATGGAAATATTATTAATGCATCCATGGATATAATTTTCTCACAAAATATTTATCCATCAGAAAATAGTTTATGATAAAGTACATTAAAAAAAATAGTAGAACAAAACTAAATGAAAGAATTTACTATAATCATTTATTGGGGTTAATAAATACTGTTTAAATACAGACCAAATCATCTAGTACCAATATGATTCTAAAAGTAATATAGATTGAAACATTTACCTCAGTATTTTGGCAGAGTGTTGTACAGATTTATTCAGACTTTGCAACTTCCTGCTGGATCTCTCACTTCTCCATATTCTTTCATTGTGCTTTTGCCCAGTTCTAAAGTCAGAGATAATTCTTCTAATTTTTTCCTCAAATAGTGCAAATAATCTCAGTGTCATACTATATATCTAGATTAGGAAATGCAGACTGAATTAATATACTATGGAGGTTATGCAACTCATGTAATTTTATTTTTAAAAGTATGAACTAACAATATACAACCTATCACACTATGCTTTTTCAGTTAAATAGTAAGAAATCAAAGAAAGGAGCAACAAAACAGTAAACAAAAAAAATGTAAAAGAAAAATAATGAAATTGATTATTTTCACTTTTATTTTTAATTCCATCTTTATTTTTATTTCTCTATATCTAATTTGACAATTTATTTCCATCAAAATTTCTTGGCTTATTTCTATCACATTAACTTAATCAGTCTCTATTCTCTCTGACTACATTCATACTAAAATATGCAGTATTTTCTCTTTCTCAATTTTTTTGCAGCAGTAATTATCTTTTAAACTTCTTTTCTTCATCCATAATCTTTTTCACTTTTACTTTCCACCAACCACCCATTTTATATCCTGTATTAGCGTAACTTCCGTAGAATGTAACAATTGTTTTTACTATGTTACAATCAATTCTACATATCCTCTTTCCTTATACCCGCCTGCTATTCATTCTGTCGAAATAGTAATTTATTTTCTAATACCTTTTATATAGGATTTGCACTTTCTCTTCCTGCAGTCATTCAATTATGGTCCTATGCAAATTTATCTAAAAGTATGACCTATTTAATCACAGGACATTCTTTAGAGGAAATATGCATATGGTAGCACTGCTTACCATACTGAGCACATTACCATATATACTCACATAAGTCCATGCATGTAGAATAATATTTTAAAACCAACCATCAATTTTTTATCCAAATTACCATTACCAATGTTCCATCTGTAAGAAGCTGACCCGCAAAAAATACTGTATATTATTCAGAAGTGTCTTATCTGTTGGTGATACATTTTTAATTGTATTTTGGTTAAAAAAAATCAAGGTTGGCTTAGCCACAGATACACATCCACAAGTATATATGGGGTATGGATACTTTAAAAAGTAGTACTGTATATACTCAGATAAGTTGAACCCAATTTTAAGTATTTTGGCACATAAAATTCTCTACTTATCTGCAAACATGTACAGTGCTTCGTCGGTACACTATTCTTGTATTTGGGCATTCTATTTCTCATTTTGGCTATAATGAACATCAGCAACAATTTAACAATAACAAATTGTTGTTGCCTAAGAAATCGTAGAAAAGTGAACATTACTGGAATCAAGTAGTATTTAAAAATATTATCCAAGACATTTTAACTAAAACAATTTAGCCACATAATTGAAAGAAGCTGCTTACACATTCAGAGCCTGTGTTAAGGACTGTATAAAGTCTTGTGCTTATTCTCTTTTAAACTAAATGTTTTTAAAGTAAAATCATTTACCAATTGTCCCTTAAGTTCTCATAAGAGATTTGATTGTTTTCACACTTTCAATGATCTTCTAAAATGACTTTCATTTCCTATCCCTCTAACCTTTGCCTAACTGCTAATGATATTTATTTGGTTATTGCAGTAAATAGTATAGAAATGTTACCTTAGACCTTTTGTTTGGGGTATATGCTTTAGCATTGCTAAATATTAGTCTGACATCTTTGCACAGTTCCATTGGAGTATCATAGTTTTCAGCTTCTAGTGTTTCCTTTACTGTGGCTAAGTCCATTGGTGTGTCTATAATTTCTCTGTAGTCCTAAATAAAGATAACCAAATGGCTCCATTATTAAAAGGCTGGGGTGGAGTTTCTCATATACAGGTGAAAGCCTGTAGACAGATAGACCAGACAGACACAGAGAGGAAGTGTGCACACTAAAATACCGCATTTTTCAGAGTCTAAGACGCACTTTTTCCACCCCCAAAAGTAGGTGGAAATGTCTGTGCATCTTATACAGCAAATGTTACCGAAGTCCTGGGGCCCCCCCCCCCCCCCCCCCC
>JANHFL010003205.1:85054-100369 GCA_032468155.1 Oxyrhabdium leporinum | reverse complement strand
GGGTCATGTCTTAATCCCATCATCCTGGAGCTGAAGGTCTTTTGTTTTGTAGATAGTACGGGCCAGTTTTTCTCAATGGGCACAAAAGTCTGCTAGGGGGGGGGGGGAGGAGATTGAGTCTACTTTCTGTCTTTTAAGAAAAAAAACATGTTTCTCCATTTCTCATCCAGGGAAACATAATATTCTGCCTTTTTAATATTTCTCAAAATATTTCATTCTTCTGGGAGAGGGGTGGGTACTAACTTTCTACAGTATCCTCCTTGAAGGAACTGATGGTTGACCCACTTCTTAAGAAACCATGGCTCAACCTGGATGTTCTGGACAATTATCAACTAATTTCTAATCTCTGCTTATCTGAATTTTAGCTACTGCAGACAATGTGTACTCATCTTTTTGTTTCCTTCTTAGCCTTTAATTGTCTCATTTGAAAGGTGTGTAAATGTGGCTTACTTCTATATATCTATTGATGGCTGGTTTGTCTGACTACTTAGTTTCTAGGAATTCCAGGTATTTTTGTATATTTTACTTGGTCTAGGATGCTCCCAGTTTTCTAGTTGAAACTATGGTTGAGTCTGTCTATGTGTTGTGAAATTAAGATGTTTTTATTCTGTCTTTTGACTGTAGTTGTATTCATGGATACACTTCTGAATCCATTCATGAATGGAATATGGGAAGAAAAAGGGTTGGGTGTGGGAAATCATTGTTGTAATTAAGAGGAGGTGAAAAGTTACTAAAATTGTTTATATTTGTCATGAAAATTGGAAATAACTTCTGTATATATTTCTTTTTTCTTTACTATATGCTTTTTTCTTTTTTCTTCTTCATGTTCTAATTTTTCCCTTTGCACTTTTTATTCCATCTTTCTATTTTTCTGTTTTTCTTTTGATTTGTATTGCTTTTTACTATTGTAATTATAATTTTCAATAAAATTACAGGTAGCCCCCAATTTACAACAGTTTGTTTGGTGAATGTTCAAAGTTACAATGACACTGAAAAAAAGTGACTTATAACCCGTTATTCCCATTTACGATCGTTTTAGCATCCCTATGGTCATGTGATCAAAATTTGGATGCTTGGCAACTGACTTATGTTTATGATGGTTGCAGTGTCCCAAAGTCACGTGATCCCCTTTTGTGACCTTTTGACAGGCAAAGTCAATAGGGAAGCCAGATTCACTTAACAACAGTTTGACTAATTTAACAACTAGAGTAATTCACTTAAGAACTGTGGCAAGACAGCTTGCAAAATGTGGCAAACTCAGTTAACAAATGTTTCACTTAGCAACAGAAATTTGGGTTCAATTGTGGTCGTAAGTCGAGGACTATCTGAATTTGAAAACAAAAAGAACTGGGAACAACTTGGTATGAATTACCTCTGATTAGGCCCAGAGCAGTTTCTGAAACTACAGGTACAAATTCAAGCCAAGAAAATTAATATACAAGTTGTCAATGACTGAATTTATTCAGTGCTTACTTTGCATCCTCCAGAGGTATAAGTACTTCTGTTAGTCAATGTGTTGCTAATTTTTAACATGCTGAGTGTACTGAAATTTTATTGCTCATGGTGTCCCAGAAGATATCTCCACTGATCAGTTGAGGGAGCCTCTATCAGCAGCCAGAATTTTATGAAAACAGTAGCATTCACATTCATTTTAATGTCAGAAAATGTTTTGCATTCAAAGTGCCCAAAGACCATTCCTTAATCCCATTGATTTCCAATGTCATAAACAGTTAAACTGTGAAAGCTTTATGAACTTCATTAGATTTTTAAAGTGATGAGTGCGTGGAAAATCGGGATTATTGCAGGAGGATGATTCTGCTATTTTGGATTTGTTTATTTTTTAGACAGAGTAGGAGTACAAACTTTTTGCCTATTTTTTTTTTCAGGGGCAGACACTGAAATCTTACTCATATAGGAGTGTCCATAAGGTGTGGTTAAAAAAAAGACAAGATGGTAGCTCAAAAATGCAATCAAAGTTCTGCCCGTTGTGTAAAAAGAGTAGAATTTCAGTTGCATCTTATTCCCTTTCCTGCAAGCATACCTGGGAAAGCCTCAATTGCTTTACTAGTCCTCCATTATATGAAAGGCAAGGTTAAAGTAGAGACAATAGGGCAGAATGCTTTTTTGTTTTGTTTTCATAGGCTATATTCCATTGGCGATAATCTGGTAAAGACTGCATATACTAACAAAATCGAAAGTTAAGTGCTACCAATATTCTTTCTTTTTGATGCACTCTCTAGTCCTTTGTTGCATTGCTGTTTTTGCTTGCTATCAGATCTCCTTTTCTGTAATCTACATGCAGAAAGGTGCAAGGCTTTATTTATTTATTTATCTTACACAACAGAACTTAAATTTTGGAACTCGCTACCAGCAGTTGTGGCAATCAGCTTTGGAAAATGTTGAAGGACAATGCGATACATTCATGGAGGATTAAGCGCTCAATGGCTGCTACTTCTGGTGGCCAGATCCTATCTCCTGAATCATTTTAAATATTAATTGCTGGGAAGGGAGGGACATTATTTTCTCATCCAAATTAGTGAGTTTCCCAAATGCATTCACTTGGCCACAGAACACTGGACTAGTGTGCCACCTTCCTGATCCATCTGACATTTTTCTTATAGCAATAGCACTTAGACATATACTGCTTCATAGTGCTTTACAGCGTTTTCTGAGCAGTTTACAGAATCAGCATATTGACCCCAACAATCTGGTTCCTCATTTTACCAACACTGAAAGAATGGAAGGCTGAGTCAATCATGAGCTGTTCAGAATCAAACTCCTGGAGTGATCAACGAGTTAGCCTGCAGTACTGCATTCTAACCACCAAGCAATCATGGCTCTATGTTCTTATATTCACTTTCCCCCAGCTAGCTTCTTCATTCAATAGAAAATATTCCAGGGCTCAGAATTCTCCTGAGATGTTCAGTGACCTTGAAGAATGGAACTCAGGAATCACACTTAGTCCATTTAGACAAGCAATTGCTTCTTAGGTATTTTTTTTTTCTGCCACCACTTGTCAGAGCCTGCTGTTTGAAGATGTATCTAGCCTACTAGATGACTCTCAGTCATCTCTTGTAGATCTAGAACTACTGGGCAAGGATGATTGCTGACAGAGGAATACAGCAAGGATTATTACTGAAGTCATATGGTCACATACATATTAATTTTAGAGCCTCATTGTCCATTACAGAATGACCATTTACATTATTCAGAATTCCATCCTTGAAGTTAAATTTGTATTTCCCACTAACTACTTCAGGGACACAGTTTAGAGAAAAATGTCCAGCTTTTCACTTTTAATTTTGTTTAAGTGCCTTCCAATATTTATGCACATTTTGCCTTTCCTTTCTAAGCCTATCTTAAAATATTAATGCATTAGCCAGCTCAAATCACACAAGCTCTTAAATTACTTTGATATTATCCTTAATTTAAATTTGCTGACACATTTAACCTCCAGAGTAGTTAGACAAATGGATGCTGAATTTAAAATATATCTCTACAAATATGACATTTGCCTTTTGAAAAGCTTTTTTTTTAAAAATGTATAAATATCAGTTGGCAAGCATACCCTGGTTACAGAAGTACTATAAAATAACTGGCAGGTCTTACCTTAGAGATTGACATTTAAAGTCAACATTTCACAAAAGTTTGTTCTCCAAAAGTGTTGCAAGTTCTGGGACCCAGAATTAAATATACAAGATTGGGGAATATGGAATCAATATGCCAATTTTAAAATCTCAGGGGTATCATAAAAAATACTGAATGAGATAATATAGCAATTTTTGTGTTATCCACAGCCATCAGAAATAGTTATCCCTATCTTATTAAATATACTACTTCTCAAATTCTACAAATTTAGTCTACTTTATAGGTTACTAATTGATATAGCATGGATTGTGTTGAAATACAAATTGTATATCTTCAGTTTGAAGTTTACTTCGCTCATGTGTTTACAGAGAAAACATTTATGAGAAAGCAATAGCAACAGCAACAGCACTTAGACTTATATATATCACTTCATAGTGCTTTTCAGCCCTTTCTAAGCAGTTTACAGAGTCAGCAAATTGCCCTCAACAATCTGGGTCCTCATTTTACCGAACTCGGAAGGATGGAATGCTGAGTCAACTTTGAGCCATTCAGAATTGAACTCCTAGAGTTAGCAGTGAGTTAGCCTGCAGTACTACATTCTAACCACTCCATCACCATGGCTCTATGTTTTCAAGTTTGAATCAGAACCTTCAGATAAGAGACTTTGAGGAACCCTAGTTAACTCAGGCAGACTACATTGTGAGCATACTAAAAGCTGGGTCTTCTAAAAAGGTCCCCAAGGAAAGGTCCCCATATTGGTAGTAGGACTTTTATATTAGAATAGATTCATATCTCTTTTCCAGTTAGTAGTTCTTTAAGGAGCTAACATTCTGTCTTCATCATTTATACCCAGAACTATGATATGGTCCTTTAACTTCTTGAAGCCAGATGTGATAGCCTGAAATACATTAGTGGCCAAAATTGTGGAAATCTTTTGGGAAAAGTGTATCTTTGAGGTTTGATGGCTACTAACACCACTTTGTTTTGGAGTAGTACCATAAAATTATATATCAATGTAAAAATAATTTAATCAAGAATGTAATGCAACAAAGTTTATTCAATTATCTGTATTCCATGAAAAGTTATAGCCAAATAACCAGAAAAAGGAAGCACAACTTGCTTACGTTGATATCAGGTAGCTTTCCTTCATCTGATTGTAGCCAATGAGCATGAGTGTTTAAAGAGCCAATCAGGTGTCATCTTGTTTTGGCAATGAGCCAAACAGATCACAGTAGGATTCAGTTATTGATGTCATGTATTGAAGCTGAGAGGAGGACATTTATCAGTGTGTTATGTGATAGCTATCAAGTGAGTTAGGGGTTTTTTTGTGTTCTTTCATTTAGTGAGCTTGTAAAACGTAATAAAATTAAAGTAATGGTGCAAAGAATTGACTGGTCACCCAGAAAGAGATGTAAAATAGTACTATTAAGTGAAGAAGGCTACAGTTATAAAGAAATTAGAAGAAAAATTGGTGGAAACGTAACCAAAGGTTTTTGAAGAGGTATAAGGAGATTCAGTCACTACAAAACTACACTGGTAAAGGCAGGAAAAGATGCACAACAGCAAATGATGATAGAAGAATTAAGAGACTGTGCCTACGTGACAGAAGAAAATCATCTGGGTGTTTACAAGATGAAATAGCGTGATGCAATGTGAAGTTGAGTGCAAGGACTGTTCAGCACAGACTGCAAGAATTTGGCCTAAAATCTAGAATTCCACGAAAAAGCCACTTTTATCTCTCAAACAAAGGTTGAAAAGACTAAACTGGGCTAAAACCCATGTTACCTGAATAGAGGAACAATGGGACAGTGTTATTTGGAGTGATGAGACCAAGATCTCCCTGTTTGGTATTGATGGCATAAAAATACACTTTTCCCAAAAGGTTTCCACAATTTTGGCCACCACTGTATATATTTTCTTTATTAATTTATCATCTGTCCCTAGAAATATCTGATCTAATTCTAGGTGTTCTTTATAGAATCCATATATTTCTGCATCTTTCTTGTTTGTATCTGAATATGTGGCCAACCAGGCCAAATCGATTCCTTGATTTCTTAGTTCCTGTTTTGATTTTAAGTCCCCTTGTTTAGGATATCTTTATACCTTACGATTTTTTCCACTTCAAGAGCATTTGGATGTATTATTGCTTCCATCGTGGATAGCCAGACCGGTATTTTCATGTAATGTTTCTGTTTGATTCTTTCCCATATTGAAAGCAGAGCATTCCTGCTATAGTGCCTTTGGAAGTATCTATGTATTTTACTTTTCCCATACTACATAAATGCATGCCACCTCAATTGTAAATCGTGCCTTCTAAAGTCAATATTCTTTTGTTCTTCAAATTTATCCACTCTTTCACCCATGTTAGTGCTGAGGCCTGATAATACAGCTCCCAATCCGGTAGCCCAAACCCCCCTTATTTTTGGTGTCTTGTAACATTTTCAGTTCGATTCTTGCTTTTTTGCCTTGCCAGACAAATTTTAAAATCAATTTGTTTAAATCCTCAAAAAACTTTTTTTCTAATTTTATCGGAATTGCTTGAAATAAAAATAGCAATTTCGGTAGGATATTCATTTTTGTTGTGGCTATCCTTCTGACCGACAACTGTAGATTTCTCCATTTTTCCAAGTCTGTCTTTATTTGTTGTATTAATTTAATATAGATGTCTTTTTTAATGGTTGTACATCTTGCTGTTAACCAGATTCCCAAATATTTAACTTTTTTAGTTATCTGCATGTCCATCTTTCCCGTCAATTCATTTTTCTGTTGTGAGATTCTTTGTCAATATCTTAGTCTTTTCCTTTTTTATTTTTAATCCTGCCCCCTCACTAAACTCTTCTATTCTTTTTATTAGTTTGGGTCCCGTTTCTATGGGTTCCTCCAGAATAAATACTAGGTTGTCTGCAAATGCTTGTATTTTGTAATGTTCTTTTTTTTATTTCCAAACCTTTTATTTCTGGATCTTGTCTGATCTTTCTGAGCAATAACGGTCATAATCTTTCCATTCATGGAATTTGTCAGTTTCTTGATCTGTTGACGATCAACTTTTTGTGTAGCAGCAACCACAGCCTCCCAGACACTGTTCAGAGAGGTGTACTATTTTCCTTCACCATAAATCTCCGGTTTAAGAAGGGCTCACAAGTTCTCAATAGGGTTTAGGTCAGGTGAGGAAGGGGGCCATATCATTATTCTTTAATCTTTAATCTTTAGTGGCTAGCCACACAGTGGACTACTTCGATCCATGCGATGGAGCATTGTCCTGCATAAAAATCATGGTCCTCTTGAAAGATGCACACTTCTTCCTGTACTTCTTCCTGTATACAGTCCTTCCTGGACTGTGCATTACGCATTAAGGAAGGCAAAAGTCTTAACGCTGAAGTTTACAGAAAACTCACATACACAGATCAATATTTACATTTTGATTCCCACCCCCCCCTGGAGCACAACGGGGGGGGGGGTGTCATCAGAACCCTACACCACCGAGCTGAAGGCCTGCCTATCAGCAAAGATGGGAAAGAAAAAGAACTAAAACACATCAGGAAGCCCTCAGAACATGGCTATCCAAGTGGGCCTTCATCAAATCTCAAAAAAGAGCCTACAGGAGCTCCTCCATAATAGACAATGAAGAGAACAATAAATGAAGCAACGTTGTCATTCAATATGTTGCAGGAATATTGAAAAAGCTCAGGAGGATCTTCAGCCAACACAATGTATGTGCACACTTCAAACCCCAGAATACACTAAGGCAGAAGCTTGTCCACCCCAAGGATAAAAAACCCAGACACAAACTGAGCAATGCGGTATATGAACCACAATGCAGTGAGCTGTGTGCAGATATGTACATTGAGGAAACAAAACAACCACTTCATAAATGCATGGAACAACATAGAAGAACAAACCCATCAGGACTAGATTCAGCAGTCCCTCTAAATTTAAAAAACAGAGGCTACTCTTTTGAAGACAGCAAAGTCCACATTTTGGACAGAAAAGACTGCTGGTTTAAAAGTGGTGTCAAAGAGGCCATCTGATGATGGTGATGTTCGTCCATCGTGTTCGAAGAGGACCTTGACATCTAACAGGTTGTAGGCTGTCCACGGTGTGTCCGCAGATGGCTGGTAAGGCCTATACAGGTACAAAATGTTTTGCCACATGTCAGGCAGACATGTGTGGCACATGTCAGGCAGACATGTGTGGCACATGTCAGGCAGACATGTGTGGGCACCATTATTGCACCATTTGCAGCTCTGGCTTTGCGGAGTGCTCGCTTCTCTTGTGCTAGGTTGTTCTTCTGTTTTCAAATGTCTGGCAGCCTTGGTGGATCAACATGTGCCATGTCGATATCCAGGGACTTGAAAGAAGCTTTCGACATGTCTTTCTGTTGCTTCCTTTGTCCCCCATGTGATCGCTTTCCTTGAGACAGCTCACCATAGAGGAGCTGTTTAGGGATGCAGTGGTCTGGCATCCTTGGAACATGGCCTGCCCAATGTGTCTGGGCTTTCATCAGCAGGGTGTGAACTGATGGCAGGCCTGCTCTGGAGAGAACTTCTGTGTCTGGCACTTTGTCCTGCCACCGGATCCTCATTAGTCTTTGGAGGCAGGTCATGTGGAAGTGGTTCAATTGTATAGCATGCCTCCTGTATACAGTCCAAGTCTCACTGGCATACATCAGGGTAGTTAGCACTACTACTCGGTAGACTTTGAGCTTTGTAGCAAGGTTTATTCCATGGTGGTCCCACATGTTGGTCAGTAGTCCACCAAATGCAGGGCTTGCCTTGGCGATTCTGCAGTTGACCTCAATGTCAATTGTCACTGCGCGGGAGAGGTGCTGACAAGGTATATAAGTTGGTCCACTGCTTGCAGATTTTTTCCCTTCACTGTGATGGTGGGCTCTTGGTGTTGGGCTTTGGGATCTGGCTAGTGCATCACTTCGGTCTTCTTTGTGTCGATGAGGAGGCCGAAGTAGTTTCACACTGCTGCGAATTTGTCCACACCGGCTTGCATTTCCTGCCCTGATCCAGCATTCAGGGCACAGTCATCAGCAAAAAGGTCTCGTATCCCAGTCTCCTTTATCTTGGTGACAGCCTGGAGTCTTCACAAGTTGAACAGTTTCCCATCGGTCCTGTATCTCAGGGTAACTCCCAAGGAACTGTTCTGGAAGGCGTCTGACAGCATGGCTGAAAACATACTGAACAGGATCGGTGCCAACACGCAACATTGCTTGACGCTGTTCATAACAGGAAAGGCCTCTGAAGCTTCTCCATCATCCAAAACACAAGCCATCATGCCATCGTGGAACTGACGTACCATTAGGATGAACCTGTCAGAGCACCCAAACTTCGATATGATGCAGCACAGACCTTCGCGACTGACAATGTCAAAAGCCTTGGTGAGATCCATGAAGGTAGTGTACAATTCACAATTCTGCTCTTGACACTTCTCTTGGAGCTGTCGGGCTGCAAAGATCATGTCCACAGTGCCACGCTCTTTGCGGAAACCACACTGTGTCTTGGGTAATAAACTCTGTTCCAGGTGTCAGTAAGGCGGTTCAGCAACACTCGTGCAAGGATCTTGCCTGTGATGGAAAGCAGTGATATTCTTCTATGATTATCACAGTTGTTGATTTGCTTTCCTCTTGTACAGGGGTACGATGGATGCATCTTTCAGTTCCTGAGGAATGGATCCTTGATTCCAGAAGGACTGGAACAGCAGAGTGAGTTTGTCGACAAGCACTGCACTGCCATCCTTATAGACATCTGCTGGAATCACATCAGATCCTGGGGCCTTGCCACTGGACAGCTGGCTGATGGCCTGTAGGGTTTCAGGCATTGAGGGTGGGGCGTCCAGGCTGTGGTTAATATCTGCCTGGGGCATTCTGTCAATCACTTCGTTGTTAATGGCAGATGGGCAGTTCAGTACAGATTGGAAGTGCTCAGCCCAATGTTGTAGGATCAGTCTTCTCAGTAATGAGAGTTGCACCATCCAAGTCTAGTACAAGGGAGCTCCTGGAGGGCTGAGGGCTGTTTGGGAGTTGATTTTGAGTTCCATCTTCAACCGAAAAGGTCCAAATAGCTCATCTGTAATAATACCAGTCCACACCATTATCCCACCTCCACCTTGCTGGCATGTGCATCGAAGTGGAGCTCTGGGCCCTTTGTTGATCCAGCCACGGGCCCATCCATCTGGTCCGTCAAGACTCACTCTCATCTCATCAGTCCATAAAACCTTTGAAAAATCTGTCTTCAGATATTTCTTGGCCCACTGTTGCCGTTTCAACTTATGTGTCTTGTTCAATGATGGTTGGGTTTAAACCTTCCTTACCTTGGCAATCTCTCCGAGCACTGAACACCATGTATTTCTGGGCACTCCAAGTAGATTGCAGTTCTGGCATATGACAGAACTGGAGGATAATGGGTTCCTAGCAGCTTCACAGTTGATTCTTCTCAAATCTTTGGCAGTTAATGTGCGTCTTTTTTTCTCAACACGTTTCTTGCGACCCTGTTGACTATTTGCAACAAAATGTTTGATAGTTCTGTGATCATGCCCCAATATCTTAACAATTTCAAGAGTGTTGCATCCCTCTGAACAATGTTTTACAATTTTTGACTTTTTGGAGTCAGTTAAATTTCATTTTGGCCCATTTTGCCTGAGGAAAAGAAGCTGCCAAATAATTACGCGCACCTTAATATAGGGTGTTATCTTCTTAGGCCACACCCTCCCTCATTACGCGTCATATGCTTATAGCCACTAAGCATTCAGGTTTATACAGCTCGGAGGTGGAAGATATGCATAAAAATTATTATATGGTCAAAATACTGACTTGCCTAATAATTATGCACAGAGTGTATGTACAAGGTCAATTTTAAATTTTTCAGTGCATCACTTGAGATCAAGAGAGTTATGTGTATCACAGCAAGGTATTATTCAAGCAACATCAAAAGGAATACATGTGTTGTGCTATTGCTGCTGTCATGTCCATAATGAGAAAAACCATTAATGCCTCAGTTACCTAGTTTGCATTTATAAAAAAGAATAGTGAATACATGTAATGGGCTTAATCAATGTCATGAAATTAATTATTGCTATAAGGCAGATACAGCTGTGAAGAAACATTACTAAAATTTATTTTTTAAGAAAACAGATGGCAAACATTGAGCTTAAAAAAACACTGGTTTTTGCTTATTACAATTTATATGTGCTACACTACCAGAGATTTTGGCAGCTTAAGGGGAAAGGGTGGAATCAGGTTGATGCCCAGGGTCCTTGAAGTTGGTATTTCCTCAGCAGTGAAAGCCTCTAAAAGCCCTCTTGCCAAGATCTCACTGGACAAGCAGATTCAACTTCCAGAAGTGTGACAGATACATCACGATCTGTACCATATAGGGTTTTAAAGGTAACAAGCAGCACTCTGAATTGCACCTGGAAGTTAAACAGTGCCAACTCCTTAGTAACTAACTGCTACTTAACTACTACTAGCAGTTCTTAACTACTAGTATTAACTGAATAAAGTGACCACTAGGAAAAATATGAACAAATTAGATTAATATACCATTCTCTGGAATTGGTTCCATGTCCCATGGGCTAAGTCGTTCAGTTTCACCATTGTCCCATCTATTTAACAAATTAGAAAAAACAGTGAAGATATTTCTATGTAGAAAATATCACATTGTAGATGTAAAATTGCATTTTTGTTCCACGTTTTATATATATACAAAATAGGATATTTTTTGGTGGGAACAGAATTCTAGAAAGGAGTTACAGATATTTATATTAAAACAAGCATACATCATTACATCATATACCTCTCCCATATTCATCAGAGGAGCCCTGGTGATAAAGTAGTTACAATCCAGCATTGCAGGCTAACTCTGACCACAATCTGGAGTTTGATCCTTAGGGTTGACTCAGCCTTTCATCCTTCCGAGCTCGGTAAAATGAGAGCCCAGGTTGTTGGAGGCAATATGCTGACTTTGTAAACCATTTAGAGAGGGCAGTAAAGCGAAGTGGTATATAGATTTAAGTGCTACTGCTATATTCCTATTGCTATCAGTGCTTGCCAACTCCAATGTGCAGGACTTCAATAGTTAGGGTCTAGCAAAGGTTGCATTTCCACCCCACTAAATTCTATTGTATATTTAACCCTTTTCACTATCACATTCTGGAAAGAGTCAATTCTGATTTAAAGGAACCTCCAACCAACTCACCCACCCCCAATTCTTCATAAGAACATGCTTTCATAAAATTATAATTTGCAGTTAAGAGAGACACAAAGTTTTTTAAGTTATTAATAAATGCAACAATTCTGGAGCAAACATGTACGTACTTAACACTGTAACACTGAAAAGGGCTATCTGGATATTGTGGCTGATATGGCTCTTGGCTCAAAACAGTTCCAAACCACCAGGCATCATCAATAATTGAACGAAATCGATCATCTTAAAAAAAAAAAAAAAGTCCTACAAACATACTGTATTAAAAGTTATCCAATCTCTTCCGTAAAAATTTCTATAGTCATTCTAGAATATCTAAAGCACTGTGCTAAGGAAGACCCCATATTTGGTCCTCAGATGCTTTTGGAATAGTTTCCATCATCCCTAATCAGGATAGCTAATGATCACTGTAGTTACAGTCTATATTGTACTTCAGACTGATGTTTTAAATACAATGATAGCAACATAATTTACTAAGCATTAAGAAACATTGGATAGGTTTAAAGATGTAAATTATTGGTATTACATACCTGTGAGAAAGTGAAAGCCTGAGAATCTTTAATATTTTCTATTTACAGAAAATAATTGTTAGGTTCAGGTATTCAGATTTTCTGCATTTTATAAAGTGGGTGCATACTCAAAAAGAAACTCTAATCCACTTTTAATACCTCCACTATCTCTCTGTCTGGTTACCAGAAATGTTTAAAGGCAGATTAGACTGAACCTTTCAGTTTAATATTTAAAATGAATATACAATGAAGCTATAA
Organism: Oxyrhabdium leporinum; assembly: GCA_032468155.1. Taxonomy (NCBI): domain Eukaryota; kingdom Metazoa; phylum Chordata; class Lepidosauria; order Squamata; family Cyclocoridae; genus Oxyrhabdium; species Oxyrhabdium leporinum. The sequence goes on along the minus strand of JANHFL010003205.1, from coordinate 87,807 downwards.
ATAAATAAATAAGTTTTTTAAGATGATTAATTCCATAGCAAGACAAAACCTAACTTACAAGGTTGCCAGTTCCTTTGCCGTGCTTCATCGTAGAACTGACGCAACACCAGGAAGTCAATAACATCTGGCATATCATGGTATCTAGAAAGATTAAACTTTAGTCAAATGCACAGTGAGCAGAACTATGGAAACAATCTTAAAAATAACAAAGAAAAAGATACATACTTGAGAGAAAATGATTTGTCTTGAAGCTGTCCTGTAACATGATCCATGAGAGTAAGTTTAAGACAGCATAGTGTAGGAGGTCCAACTTCATAACGTATCCCAACAATTTTTACCAGTTCTTGATCCTAACAGATGCACAAATATTTTTGTTAGTATTAATATAACAGTTAGCTAAATTATTTATAGTCTTTATCTGATAGATTGCCTTTGGCATTCTAAATCACACTGAACTACCTCTCAGCATGCCTGGGGAGAAAATGCTGAAGAATGCTAGTTGTAGTTTAGCAATATTTGAATGCCATATGTTCTGTGTGAAAGCATGTAAATGATAGGATAAATTGGGCAAAAATGAGCAACAACAAAATATTGCACTATATTAGGACACTGTGAAAAGAATGAATTGTGTGCCAATATATTGCGTTCACCAACTTGGCAAGTGACTAGGCATATTAATGGGACAGGTTGTTTCTTTTTAAATCTTGAATCTTGAATGACTCTGAAGTCTTATATATATAGTACATGCTGGAGTTGGGCAAGCACTATATATTCTAGCGAGATACTCAGCTTGGAAAGCATCCCAAACTGCCTCGTGTTTTCTATTATATTCTCGAGCCTTATTCAGGAAACTTCCATCAGGGGAAATGTGCAAATGGAAATATATATTTTTATTTATTTTTAAAGAAATGGAATGTAATTTGTGGAGATGTTAAGCAATTACCAAGGGGGTAAAATCTGACATATATTTGCAGAGAAGTTATACTGTTTTTTCACTGCAGCAACCACTTGCTACAATCACTGCTGTAGGATCCTAGCTACTCTTTGCCAGGATAATTTGACTGAGAGGTTTTTACCAAACCTTTTAACATTAGCTGATTATTTTACTCTATTTGAATGAATTTGTTTTGTTGCATTCTTCCCAGAATCTTCAAACAAACATTAACTGATTATTTTACTCTATTTGGATGAATTTGTTTTATTGCATTCTTCAAACTGGGGTAGTTATCAAAATTTCAGAAATATAATTCTGCCAGGTACAGTCTCACAGTGACAATATTTTTCATACTAACATATGTATGCTCACTTCTATCAGTATGACAAATGTGGGAAGTGAATGCTGGGTTCTAGGACAACTCCCCCATCCACGTATTGTTCGATTATTTAAAATTAATTATAGTTTAAGAAATAAATAGTAATATTGGTTTATAAGAGGATAAATGAAAAATAAAAGTAGACTAAAATATCATGTTCTTTAAGTAAAGTTAAAAAAACCTGGCATGCAATGTGAAAACCATTTGAAAAAACATCTTATTGAAAAAAAGCTAATTTACTGCTTTTTAAGTCATACTTGAGATAGCTACAAACTTAAAAAACACCATGGAGTGAGAGCAAAACTGGTATGGATCAACTTTTGGTGACTCATCTATCAATTTTATTTCTTGTCTTTCTCTACTTCCTTTTTCCTCAACTTTGTCAAGCATAGTTGTTTTTTTTAATCCATCTTCTACTTTTATCACATGTGCAGAGCACAAATGCTTGGTGATTAAAATCTCAACAGAACAGTTAGCTTTATTTGGTGCAGGACTCATTGACTGTTTTTTTTTCTCAGTCTATGGTACTCTTCATAACTCTTTTCTGTTCTGTAATTTAAATGTTTTTTTTTCTCTTGCTCTTTCTTGATATTCAGCTTTCATAACGAACTATTATCAATGAAAAGACAACTATTTAACTACTCTGATCTTTATTGTCACAGAACTGTCCCTATGCGTCTAATATGGAAGGCTTCTACCGTGTTTCTCAAAAAAGAACGGTGGGTCTTATTTTCTTTTGACCCCCCAAAAAACGGCTAGGGCTTCTTTTTGGAGGGTTCTAATTTTTGACTCACCTCATGGCAGTGGCACTGACATCCCCACCCAGCAGGAGCCCGTTGCTGGCCCCTCTTCTTCTGCGGCTGCTTGCCGCCACTTGCATATCATTGCCCCAGCCTCCATTTTGACTTCAGATGCATCTGCAGCCGATATTACCAGCTGCAGAGGGCATTCTGGAAGGCATCTGCAGAGCTCCGATCAATCCACCCCCCCACATCCCCATCCACCTTATTTATTACCCATGCGCCTTGCCCCACCCCTGCACCCTGGGGTGGGCGGGGTCTTAATTAGGGCTAATTTTGTGGGTGGGGCTTCATTTGATTACATGTGCTCAAAAATGTGATAGGGCCTCTTTTCAAGGTGGGTCGTATTATTGGAGAAACACTGTATCTGGAAGGCTAGCAACTTAGGAGGAAAGAAAAACCAGGAGGATTTGTTCCTGCTAGTGGTACTCTTCTCTCTCCAAGCATTAGCTGCGATACACTGCTACTTCTGGGGGAGGGAAGGCTAGCGACTAACAAGGAAAGGAAAACCAAGACATTTGCCAGCACCTCAGAAAAAGACATCTGTTTGTGGAATTCTGCCACGTGGTTCAACAATGGAATGGCCTGTCCTCCTTCCATATGCAAAATATCTGAGCTCTCGAGACCTTCAAAACGAAAT
>JANHFL010003205.1:71856-84954 GCA_032468155.1 Oxyrhabdium leporinum | reverse complement strand
GTGACCTGTCATAAGGATTACCAGTAGTAATTTTCAGCCACAATTATTGGATTTTACCAGTGGTGGAATGCTGCCGGTTTTAAGAACCGGTTCGGTGAGTGTGCCTGACTCAATCATGCGCAGCGCTGAAAATGAAGCATTGAGAATCACAGCTGCTTAATTTCCAGGTCAGCAACGGTAAGTAGAACAGCGGGGGTGGGGAAGAAACCAGCTGTAACATGTGATTTAGATTAGCTAGAATGCAGGGAATAAAGAACAGGATAGCGCGCGGGCGGGTGGGCCCAGCTGATCATCAGAGCTTCCAGTTCTTTGAACCGGTTCAACCCGGAGCCACCGGTTCACCCAAACCAGTCCGAGATGGTAGTATTCCACCTCTGGATTTTACTATTTTCTGTCTAGTTTATTCTATTTGGATCGTATATCCTTGTTTTTTAACTTGTATTCTCTTTCTTTGTTCTTCTATACTTCTATTAAAGAAATATGTTTAAAAAAAATAAAGAAGCATTTAATAGAAACAACTAGTACTAAGCCAGTCTTACCCTAAGCACCATTTTTCTCCAAGGTTCTTTCTGCGGATTCAATTCATAAATATTGTTCTTTCTTACTGCTTCAATATAAGCTTCATGGCCTTGTCGAAAATATATCACCTAATATAAAGAAGAATGTAGATCAAAGAATGAAAGACAACCATACATTTAGTTTAACTGAGGCATTAGGACAAATTCTGAATAACTACAACCCTAACCCATTTTATCTGATGCGAAATGGGCATCCTGCAATAGATAATTTTCCATTATTGTCCAGGGAGAGGTGTTATATGACCTTTGTCTGTAGTTTGAACCTTTGAACTTAAACCAGAGAAATCCACTGCAACAAAGAAAAATAGAGAAGAATCTCTATCACAAACCCAAATGGATATTTTTTAAGGTTCTTGGTAATCACTGATTAGCAGTGGGGTTAGGATTATTGTGTCACAACAAAGCATAATAAATTTAAATGTTTAATTCTCAGTTTGACGTGAGATAGAACATACACAAACCCATTCTATGGGGGAAAGTAGCTGACTCTACCGAGAAAGATCATGCTATAGCTTTCTTCTCCAAAATGCTACTTTTGCAATGGAAATGAAATGCTATCCACTTTGTAGCATTTAGTCAAAATATTTAGTATAATCCATGTAGCAATCTTGTATCAGAAAGCAGAGAATATGCATGCCACTATTGTAAAATGAACTCTGGATATCTACCATGATGGTTACTTCTCATTTGCTATGAAGGCACCCACAAAATAACCTATGGCCCAGGCTTAGATAGGATGCAGAACCTATCTGCATCCTATCTAAGTCTTTGGCTTCTCATTCCTTCCATGGCAAAACAATAACCAATACAACTATGGAGTAGTCCATAAATCAAAATGAGTAAAGCAGGAACATAAATTAATTCCTTAAAAATCTGTGCAATCACTGCACAAGCCTTGTAATACAATTTTCCTTCCCAAACATTTCCAGGATGGGAGTGGATCTTTCATACCAAACAGGATATCATTTGCAAGCCAAGTTTTCAATGTTTCTTTCTCAGTTTAATATTAACAAAGCACTCAGAAGTTTCTAATGCTCATAAACCTAAAATATGCAGCCTATATAGAAACATGCTTGGCCTTTTAGATTCCAGAGAAGCTGGATGGAAGGAGATGAAAGATTACTTTTTGTTGTTGTGGATGTTGTAAATGGTCTGATAATGTCAAATATAAATATTAGTGATATACATCCAATGTATGCTGTGTTCTTCCAGATAATGAGAAAATGTTGAGCAGAATTAGAAAAAGAAGACTCTCCATTCCCTATATAATAGTGAATTCACTTTGAAAATGGAGGGAGATACAGTTGATTACTGTCTCACTGCTAAATACAGAAAATCTTTAAAAGATTTGGTTAATATATCATCTATAAATTCAAATGATAGCATTTATAGGGAAATTGAAATCAGAGATTCTGGCTCCAAATAGAAGAGTGATATAGATGATGAAAGGCTTCAAAAGGGATTGTCTTCTGAAAAAAATTGCAGAAATGGAACTTTTTCCTATAGTTGTCAGAATGAAGGATAACTAAGTGTGCTTGTTTTGAATCTGAATCCCAAGCAAACCTATCCTGTAGGAAGGACAGTATATGTTTTCCCTCTTTGATGTAAACTATGTACTCTGGGGAAAATAGTCTTCCACATTGCTTCATAAAATCAATCTAAACACTGTTTCTTGGAAAAAGGGAATGCTGAAAAGACAAAAATTCTCCTGGCATAGCCCAAGACAGCCTGTTCAGATGTTAGCCAATTAGGAGACAGGCTGAATCCAAGTGACAGAATGGGTTTTGTGAGATTAAATGCACCTGATTTGAAATTGTATTTTGCAGCTTTCAACTTTCTGTTTAGTTTGGATGAAAGAGTTGGTGCTGCTGAGAAATAAAGATTTGGAAGGACACAATCTAAGATTTTGGGTGGGATGGATATTTGTGGTACACCAAAGTCAAAGTTAATGTAGATTTTAAACATCATTATGTTAGATGTGTCATAATAAGAATATGAAATAGATACAATCACAGGTTTTAACTGAAACACTTTTGGGCTCTCAGCATTTCATAGACAAATTGCAAACACTAGTATCATGAGATACTAGAACTTTGTCAAAAGGAATGTAAAATAAAATCAAGAGAATTTCAGTCAGTGGGACACAGTTGCCAATAATTTTCTTATTTACAGTTATCAAAAAAATTTAAAGTAGACAAAAGAATTTATGGTTTTGAACACTGTTAAGACTGCGTTTGAAACAGACTTTTGTACAAATGATGAACATGTAATTGCTAAACTGTATAAATTTTTATTGAAATTTGAAGCAGAAGAACAAATGAAAACAACATGATAAAGTGGGCTAAAGTTTAATACTTTAATACAGATTAAACAATGGAAAATATGTACTTAAAAGCATTGTAAAAAACGGAAACCACTTTTATGTTTTTTCTTCTATTTTTCTTTCCCCCCCCCCTTCCTTGCACTTTAACCGTTCTCTTTGGTTTCTTTCTTTTCTTTTTTTCCCTTCATCTTATTTTGTATCTGTTTATATCTTCCTTCTTAAAAATATTTAATAAAATAAAAATATTTAATAAATTATGTTATATAAGTGTTATCCATATAAAAATATGGGTAACACTTATATAACATAATTCTAAGTCCTATCATCTCAAGAATTCTCAACTGTTGGCTTTTGTGTCTAAGGGAGGCCTAGAACTCTGTGTCTCAGTTTCTAGACAGCACCTTAACCACTACACCTAATTGGCTTGTATTATGTTTATTATGCTATTATTATATTTATGTACTACCCAGAAATGAATCCACTAATATTTCAGATTCAATTTTTATTAAATGCTTCCACAGGCAATGGATGTTTCAGTTGATATCATTGTTTGCTATGAGAATTTTTTAAATAAATTAATTAAAACTTGTCCCAGCAATTTGTAGGTTGTGTTGTAGATTAATGCTCAACATAGGCTATCACTCCACTTTATTTTCTGACACTAAGACAAAACTACACAGCAAAAGACTTTTAAATTTCTATTCCTTCCATATTAAAACAAAGATGCTTGAAACTTTCCAGTTAAGCGTTTCTAATGGAACTGTTTTGTTCTGACCCGAGAACAAAGCATTTTTTCTTGTTTTGTCCACACACTTAGTAGTTCTTTTAGTAGCAATAACAATAGCAATAGCACTAAACTTTTATACCACCCCACAATGCTTTACAATACTCTCTGGGCAGTTTGCAATGTCAACATATTTCCCTCAACAATCTTTTACTGTCCTCAGAAGAATGGAAGGCTGAGTCAATCTTGAGCCTGAAACTATCAAACTCCAGATTGAGGGCTGAGTTAGTCTGCAATACTGCATTTCACCCAATGTGCCACTAGGGCTGCTAGATGAGTTAGTGAATTTTCTGTGAGAATTTTAGAACTGTTTCAGATTTTTTCTTTTACTTTTCTCCCCCCAAGATTGTTATTATGTACTGGTTTTTATTGCATAATATATTTGCTCTTGGCATGATATGATTTTATTTCCAAATCAGTGCATTCAATTTAAAATATGAACTTTCAGTGTTTTGTTATTTTTCAAGCTTATAGTACTTTAATGTCTATTTCAACCATTCATTTTTATTTAATTTTTGGGTGATGTCACTGTTGAATTTTCTTTCGTTTTATTTGATAGTTATGGCTTCTTCTCCCACATGTACACATAAAAATAGTTGTTACTGAAGACCACCAATTGATAGTTAAAATACGTTCACTATCTGTAGTATATACCAGCATTTTGCCAGTTTTAGTTCATAAATAAAATGCCAGATTTGATCAAAATATAAAAAGATTTTCAGGTGTTAGCTGGGACAATTTTCTCACCTCATCTCCCATTTGTGGGACAAAAGGAGATCTTCGGAGTCTGATGTTTGTTATCCAGTCAGAAGATTGAAAATCAGATGACAATGCTCGGTCTGCTGACTGTTGAGAAGCATTTACTTGTGCATTATTATAAAAAAATTACTCAAAATAACATCATGACTGCATACAAGCCATTGATTTACAGATTTATAGCAAAAAAAAGTTAATTTTCCCAGGATTGCCATGATCAATTCAAAAGCAACGTTTGATCTAGACTGACTATTTGAAGAAAACTATGTTCTACTACACCAGGAGTATCAAATTGACAGCCCACAGGCCTGATGTACCCACCCCAGCTCCACAAATGGGAAAAACATTGCGAAACGTCACATGACAGCAACGTGACATGGTGAGTATAACACCCATACAAAAGATAACATGGTTAATAGTTTTATGAACTGCACCTACAAATTTTATTTTACAAATATGTGCAAATTTAATAACAATACTACGTGAGATACATTTTTATACATTGTATCCTTCCTTAAAACTTAACTTTGTATATAATATATGCAAAATATATACTTTTGCACATACTACCCTTTAATAATGTTAATACAGACAAAGAAATATAAAGGAATTCAAGGTGAAACTTTAACTGCCAAAGGTAATCTCTAGTGTAAATATAGCAATACCAATGTGTGTTGTGTGTGTACAAAATGTACAGCATTGGGATAACAGAATAGGTGAAATGACACTTCTGCATTAACTGCTGTGATGCCTACATAGGTTTAGAGAACCCGGTTCTTAGCAATAGCCTCCCCATCTATAATATTGAAATTAGTAATTATTTATCTTATGTTCAGTGTCCTCACCTACTGAGCATTCAACAATCATTCAAAGTCACAATTATGCTGAAAAAGGAGACTTACAACTAGTTTTTGAAATTGCAGCCATCGCATGCCAGTAGTCATTACATCATGATTTGGGCGCTTGGCAACTAGTATTCATTTTCAATAGGTGCTGTGTCCCATAGTCATGGAATCACCATTTGCAATCTTCACAGCCAGCTGCTGACAAGCAAAATCACTTGGGAAGCTGGCAGCAAGTTGCATGTCATTGCCCCATGATGTCATGCTTAACCAGCAGTGATTCACTTAACCAAGCTAAAACTGATTTAATAGGTCAGTCAGACATTTGACAGTTCACTTTATGACTGCTTATCAACAGGATTGCTAGGCCCAATTGCAGTCGGTAATGAGGACTACTTGCAGTTGCTATAAAAATTAAACCTAGGTAACATGACTGGAATATTTCGAAAACATGAAGATGTTATAGAATTATCAGTTATTTAAATTCCCTGAGTTAATTTTTTTAAAACATTTCATTTGCAGGTGTATACTGCTTGCATTAATACATGCATATCAGCTGCAAGGAAAGCAACTATTTTTGCATAGTTCTTAATTATTGACTACTTGAACTAAGAATAATTTATGATATTAGGTGCTGACTAAATACTGAAAAAAGTCAAATCCCAAGTAACTGTACAGGTAGTCACTTGACTTACTACTATAGCTGGGACCGAAATTTCCTTTATAAGTTACTGCAGTTGTAAAGCAAGTCATCACGTGACTGGACTGGATTTTATTAATTTTTTTTCCATGGTTGTTAAGCAAACCAACATCATTATTAAATGACTCACATAGTTGTTAAGTGAATTTAGTTTTCAAGAGAAACTGGCTAAGAAAGTTGCAAACCCTGATTGCTGCAATTGGTTGTAAATCTGAGTAGGCTGTCAGGCCTACTGAATTGAAACCATGCGATTGCAAGAGTGGGTCATAAATCACTTTTTCCAAGGTTGTCATAACTTTGAACTGTCATCAAATGAATGGTCATAAGTTAAGAATTGCCTATATTCCTAAAAGTAGACAAAAATAGATAAAATTCAATACCTCGTGTTTTTTCAGTTTATATTTTTTCCGTCTTTTTCTCCTTTTTTGGGGTGGAGAATTTTTTTCTATTGATACTTCATCTTCAGAAGAACTACAATATCTAATGATTTTACGTTGAGACATTCTCACAGGAGGATGTAGATTAATTCCTGCATCAGCAATCCAGTCAGAATACTGACTTGAGGAATCACTATAAGAAAACAATATTATATAGTACAAGTTGAAAGTCAAAATATTTTACTGTAGCTTAAAATGTTCTGTAGTTAGACTAATAGCTTAAATTCTGTTCTGTTCTTAAATTCGGTAAATTCTAAGATTGTTTGAAGCTAAACTTAAACTCTGTGAGTTTTTAAACAAATGGATGTTATATTTATTGTCCTACTGGTAAACTGGTAAACACATATGGAATTAGAAGTGAGCAAGCCACAATACTGAACTTTCTAAAGGTAATATTAACAAATTAAACACAATGCATTTTAGTCATACTTTGCATACTGAAAGTTTAGAAGGGCACATTGCATTTTCTATTATGGCAGTACAGAAACAAATGTTTGGAGCTATATAAGACATTTCATTAATGTCGTAAGTTAATAAAGACAAGACAGAAACACACACACACTCACACGCACGAACTAATACCTTTCAAATATTTTAGACTATTATTCCAAAGAGTTGAACAGGATTACTGAGCTGTAGTCAAAACACTTAGCGGACACAAGACTGTGTCAACAGCAGCAGTCAGTAGAAGCCATGCAAACAACAGCACAACTTCTTTTGTAGTGACAAAGCTGATATAACTCCTCCTGTATTTAAATTCTAAATTATTCTTTTTCAAGAGGTCCCCACAGAAATTAAAATGCAGGTTTGCCAAGTTTCAAGTATATGATATATGTATACCTGACAGTGATTTTACCTGGAACTATAACTGTTGGATTTCTTGTCACTCTTCCATTCTTCCTCATGGGAAGTCAAACTCAATCCATCACTTTCTTCTGCTTCCTAGATTAAAAATAGTTTTGAGTACTAAACTATATACTAATTTAAAGATTATTTATTACACTGCTACTTTATTACACTATTTATCATTCACTAATAAAGTAGAATGCTTCTATCAATCCTTTTGCTAGCATCTTTTGCCATGCTGAACACCTCATGTATAAGTTATTGAAAAACATAAAATCATATCATAAAATCATTTAAAAACATCATCACACAAAAATCTTTCTATTCTATATGTGTTTCAAATAGAGTATGTACACAATATTCATTTTAAATAATTCTTAGGCCAAATTAGAATCACTGAAAAAATGGAAGTGACCCTTTAGGTCTTCAATTAAACCCTGCTGAATGCAGGTATTCAGATTAAAGCTTAGTAAACCATCTCCCTAAATTAATTTCAGAGTCAAACTGCTTGAGAGTTAGGAATTTTCTCCTAATTTAATTAGAATTAAGATTAGAAATAAAAATGTAGACAACATGAACTCTATTTTTGGTCACTGAGGATGACTAAAAAACCACTTTTTTAAATCAGAAGACAGGATTAAGACTTCTTATCCCATGGAGGCACTTCCATCCAAGGAAGTCTTAGCTGTACCTTCTAATGAGGAAGAGATTTTCTGTCCCTTCAACTGCATTGAACTGAGAAGCAATACATGTAGTCCTCGACTTACAACCATTCATTTAGTGACTGTTTGAAGTTACAACGGAACTGAAAAAAATGACATGATCGTTTTTCACACTTATGACCATTGCAGCATTTCCATGGTCACGTGATCAAAATTGGACACTCGGCAACTGCAATGTACTTATGTCAGTTGCAGTATCCTGGGGTCATGTGATCACCTGTCATGACATTTTGACAAGTAAAGGGAAAGCCAGATTCACTTAACAACCATGCTGCTAACAACTTTGGAGCTTGGTGGCTCACGTGGTTAGAATACTACGTTGATAATCTGCAAGCCCATGTTCAAGACCCAAGTGCTTCTGTGCGATGGGATGAGCTCCCGTCATTCGTTCCAGCTCCTGCCAACCTAGCAGTTTGAAAGCGTGCAAATGCAAGTAGATAAATTGGTACCACTTCGGTGAGCTCATTAACAGGAAAGGAGCTCCCAACTGGGTATCTTTCAGGCACCCGTGAAGTCACCGGCTAATCCTTTTCAATCCAGAAGTGCCTCTGAAACGAATATGATGTCATCTAACAACTGCAGTGATTCACTTAACAACTGTGGCAAACAATGTCATAAAAGGAGGCAAAACTCATTGAATATCTTGCTTAGTAACAGAAATTTGGGTTCAGTTGTGGTTGTAAGTCGAGGACTACTTGTAATCCGTATCTATTCAGGATTGTGGTGATCAACTGCATGGTAGAATAGCCATGAGAAAAGCATTGTTTTTACAGACATGGACAACTGGATCATCCTGTGGACACACTGTTAAGTATCCCTTTGAGTCATGTGCTGCTCACTCAAAATATGAATCACAGACATGGGGGATAAGTCAAAACTCAACTAAGATCAAATAGGTACTCTGTTTGGATAATTCCAGAGTCCCTTATAATGGACAATACATGGCATTTATTTGAATCTGTTCTTTTTTCTCATTAAAAAAAAATACTGAGAGTCATTCTACACTCACCACTGTAAGCATAAGTACACCAGTGGGATCCCTTAAAAATGATATTGATATCACTCATCCATTAGACAGATACAAGACTAAAAAGACCAAGATTATGGGACATAAGGAACTGGCTTCTTCAGGAAACAAGAAGCTTGGTACTCATGAATAGGGTGGAGCTATATGTAGATACTTTTTTTTGCTGCTGTGGGAATTCAAACTATAAACAGCTTTTACTTTGTTCTAATTCTACTTCTTTGGATTATTGGAGATTTCATTCTTAAGGAAGGAAATGTAAGAGTAAATGTGCCTTGATAAAAGAGGGCAGTTCCTCAAAGTGTTGAAGGTTATTCATGAATGGGTGGCCTAAGAAACTGAAATAATAAACAAACGGGTTTGATAGTAATCAAGATGGTAGTAGAGTTGAGAAAATCTTTTGTTCCCCTTTCAAATTAATCAAAGAAGACATGCACTGAAGTTCAAGTGTGTTCTTAAACAAAGATTTATTCCATTATTGATATGCAGAAAATTGGAAGTACATCACAGGGTATGGGAGGCTATCTGTCACCTACTCAGCATTTGAGCGAACATTAACAAGAAATATTTACTGGTGCCTTTGTGTTATTAATGGTCCCAAAGAAAAACAAGATGTGGAGAGCTGTTATGAACTTCAAAGCACTGAACTAATTCATCAGAGTTTGGACATTAAAAATTGAGATGCTGGCATTTAGAGCAAAGACTGTTCTTTCCTACAATTTCCTGGCATCAATATGCCCGTCCGATGATACAAAGTTTTCACATTCCCATCAGATCATTGCACTGCATGTTTCTCAAGTTTACTTAGGGATTACAATTCAGAAAATCTTGGCATCAAGGAAATTGCTTCTCAAAAATGTGGTAAAATTACAAGTCATGATAATTGCAGCTCAAGACTTCTGTTGTAGTTACAGAGGCAGTTTAGTAGTAACTCACTTGAGCCTGATAATCAGCTGACTATTGCTGTCAGCTAATCTGTTTCAAGGAAATGCTCTTAAAAAAAGTCTGCAAGGACCAAATCACCATAGGTAACAGCCTTATGGAATGGGAAACTCATTTCCTTAAATAAATGTGGTCCAGAGAAAAATCATGGCTTCCCATCATTCAGCTGGCGATGAAGTGACTATCATTTGAAATGTTTGTGTCCTTACTATAGCACGGGTGTCGGCAACCCGCGGCTCCAGAGCCGCATGCAGCTCTTTGGGCCTTCTGCTGCAGCTCCCTGTCCCATCACTAGCTGGGACCGCCCCTTGCCTTCCCCTCCCTCGCCTGGACTGAAAAGTTAAGGGTGACGGGGGGGGGGGGCGGAGAAGCAGCCAGGGCTGATTCTCCAGTGCCTCAATCCTATTGGAGCTTCTTCCGGCCCTTGTTGGTGCTGGGCGTGCCTCGGTGGCCTGGGGAGACGCGCAACCTGCTCTCTGCCCCAAGGCACTGGCCCGACGCGGCTGCGACTGACGCCGGCCTTGCTAACATGAGGGCTCGCACAGTGGGAATGGGATCCGGGAGGACGGGATGACAGAAATGGGGATGGGCCCGCAGCGTCCAGCCGCAGCTTTAAGAAGCAAGGGGCAGCAGGAAAAGGGGCCTGGCCCCACCGAACTTCACATGCCCATCCCGGGGGTCAGGCTCGGAGAAAATCGGAGCACCCTCACCAAAGACACTCGCCCATCAGCCAGTTTCCCCCTCTCATGTCTCTTTCTCTCTGTATGTGTGTATCTCTCTCGCGCTCTCTCTCTGTCTCTCTCTTGGCTGGGCCAAGCCAGCAAGCTCTCCTTGAGGCTCTTCACTACTCCTGTTACTTCTTCTTTTGGGAAATCTGGGCTGGCTGAGGAACGAGCACCAGCCACAGTGGCGGCTTCCCTTCGGGCAACCCTCCTCCTTCTCCTCTCGCGACCCCCTGGCCGGCTGTGGCGGGACCGGGAGGGTGCGCATGAGCAGAGACACCCTCCTTAAGCAAGCAGGGAGACTCTCAAGTGACCGCCCGCCCGGCGCATGCCTTTGCTACACTTTGGCCGAGCCCGGCCGCCCACTTGAGGGTCTCCCCACATGTGCGCACCCTCCCAGCCTCGCCACAGCTGGCCAGGAGGTCGCGAGAAGGAGGGGAAGGAGGGTCGCCCGAAGGGAAGCCTTCACCGTGGCTGGCACTCATTCCTTAGCCAGCCCAATTTCCAAAAAATTAGAAATAAAAGGAGTAGCGAAGAGCCCCAAGGAGAGCTCCCCCAGAGAGGGATACAGAGAGAGAGGGGGAGAGTGAGGGGAAGATAGGGAGAGGGGGACAGAGAAAGCGAGAGAGAGAGAAGGGGAGAGGGAGAGAGGCAGAGAGGGAGAGAGACAGAGACAGAGACAGAGATACAGAGAGAGACGGAGAGGTGGGGGGGGAGAGACAGAGAGAAGGGTTTTGTGGCTGGGTAGGCATGGCTAGGGGGTCATGTGACTGGGTGGGAGTGAGTGACATTGAGTTGGCCATGCCCACCCAGGTTTTGTGGCTCCTGGTGGTTTTTTTCTGTGGGAAACGGGTCCAAATGGCTCTTTGAGTGTTTAAGGTTGCAGACCCTTGCTACAGCACCACCTTTGGTGCATACAATGTTTCCACAAAAATATACCCAAACAGACAAAAGAAGGGAGAAAGGGAAAGGAGAGTCAAAGAGGCTCCAAGTAGAGGTACACTGTCACATTATTGGTGGATACAAATTATATCTGCAGACTGGCTCAGCAGGTAATTTCTCAAGCAGAATGAATACTGAATCTATGTTTCAGAAATTATGAATGGATGGGAAGGTTCACATTTTACAGAGTGAGAGCAGGAAAGTGGCTAGGTTCTTCTCTTAGTTTCAACAATGTTCTGATGACCCCTTGACTATAAAGTCTGCTGCATGAATTCCCATTTGTTTCCATTTTAGCAAGAATGATGTACAAGAGAGAATACTAGCCACATCTAGAATACTAGATGTTGATCATTCTTCCTTTTTAGTCCAGGAAACTCTCTGATGAACATTAGTATAGATGAATAGAGTCAGGAAGTTTACATTGCCAGAGATATGCAAGCTCTATTACGTAAGATAAAGAGGCTCATTTTTAATGTCCAGAACATCCAAATGACATTCAGTATCAACTCAGACACCTCCCTAATTCACTGAAACATAAGGAGAAGATAGTACAGCACAATCAGATTTGCAAGATTCTGTTATTATAGCCAACCTCAATATGAACAATTTTAGCCATCTTAGGGAGTTGATTTTTTGGTCTGGTCTACCTAGTGGAGCTGACAAGAACCATAGTACTTTCCAGTATGGCCAAATCTTGAGCCAGGACCAATCCTGCATCCAAACCAGATGGCAACCCAGATTTCTGGTGATCAAGTAAAGCAGTTGCACTTATTGTATTTTGCCTTTTCCAACACCAGAAGGTAGACCTGGGTAGGTCCCATCTGGGGAATTTCTAAAATAGGGAGTGGTTACCTGTTACAGGATGCAGAAGCCTTAACTCTGCCTTCTGACTAAAAGAGGGGATTTAACCTTTTCTTGATGGGTCCATTGCCTGGTGACCAGAATAGCACTTTATCTTAAGTCTAACTGCCGCTGAGATACACCATGTATAAAGATTATAGTATTATCACATATCATATTCAATTATGCCTCTACTAGTCTACAATTTTAAGCCTATTTGAATTTAGTACATCTAAATTAGTTATCAATTGGATTACTTCTATTACAAATTTATCAGTTCATTTTTGGCCATGTAGTAATTATGATGTACTATCTATCATAAACTGACTATATAGTTTAACACAGCAAAATGCCTAATTAAACAATCTATCCTATCTGTAAAGATAACAGCCTGAACATTTAAAATGCAAAGTCAACATTTTTAGTAATATGAATCATTAAGGTAAACCAAAAATGCTTACCTGGTCATTGAATCCAAAACAATCACCTATATCTTCACTGGAAGAATCAGATTGTTCAATGTTGTTCCGTGATTGATACAATGCATATTTCCGTCTAAAAAGCCTTCTCTTAGATTGCATCAATGAATCTTCAGAGTCACTCTGAATTAATGACCATGGGGGGGGGGGGGGGGGGCCGG
>JANHFL010003205.1:44284-63825 GCA_032468155.1 Oxyrhabdium leporinum | reverse complement strand
GAACACTGCTATCATGTCTCCCCTGGTCCTTCTCTTCACTAGACTAGCCAAGCCCAGTTCCTGTAACCGTTCTTCATGTTTTAGTCTCCAGTCCCCTAATCATCCTGGTTGCTCTTCTCTGCACTTTTTCTAGAGTCTCAACACCTTTTTTATAGTGTGGTGACCAAAACTGGATGCAGTACTCTAGGTGTGGTCTCCCTAAGGCTTTATAGGGTAGTATTAGTACCTCACTTGATCTTGATTGTATCCCTCTGTTAATGCAACTTAGCATTGTATTAGCCTTTTTGGCTGCCTGACTGGTTAACCCACTACAGAACAGCTAACACAAACTATGAAAAGAATAACACTGCCATGCATCAAAAATATCTCAGAAACAACAGACTACTGCAACCACAAGGCATTACCACAGCACACAAACTAATTAAAGCTCTCCAAAACATTTTAAGTAAACCAAAAAAGACCAGCAGCTCTGGAGGAAATAAACAGGAATCATCTACAACAGGGCTGTCAAACTTGTGGCCCGTGGCGTCACATGTTGGCCCCGCCCCTGCCCGGTTTAGCGAAGGAGGAAAAAAATCCGGATACGTCACGTGATGCCGCCATGACGACGTGAGTTTGACACCCCTGATCTACAGCATACTTTATAAGGACTGTGTAACACTGACTATATAGAGGCAAAAGCATAGCAGAGGACATCTGTGCACACCAATTAACAGTTAGAAGACATGATGAAAACTCCTTAACTTCAAAATACATGGACAGTTTCAACCATAGTTTCAATTGGGAAAATGGGAGTGTCTTAGACCAAGCTAAATCCAAAACAACTAGGAGATTCCTTAAAGACTAGCATTCAGACAAATCATCCATCAATAGACACGTAGAATTAAATTTTATTTATACACCATTCAAAAAAGACAATAAGACAAAAACACATCCTCTCCAGCAAGTAATGCCGGATAAGTAGATATTAAAGTAGATATTAAAGGCCAAAAAAATAAAATAAAAAATGAGCAGAAAACAATATCCTAATCAAGGAACTAACAAGGAGGAAACCATACCCCCACCATAACTGGCAAGTCAAGCTATTATGTATATAAACAGAGAACAAACCTCACATGGCTTGCAATGATGATGTTATTTAATTGGGTAATGAAATATTTGCAAGCAAACAAGCAAGGTCAGAGAGCACCGAGGACTCCATAATTACAAAACCAATGTGACAACAATGAATGAGTGAGCTGAGAAAAGGAAAACTGGAAAGACATGGCTGGGTGGAGTTGATGAGATTCTTGAAAAGGAAGAGGTAAGAAGTTTGAGGAACAAAAGATCCTGTATGTTATGATATATGAATGCAATGGAAATCAATTGTGTGCAAGGATAGAAGATATGAAAGTTGCATTATGGATGGTACTAGCATAACTTGATTTAGTTATATTTGCTTCTCTTTTTCCTCATCTCTTGCTTTTAATTTCTTTGATTTTCTATTCCTTACTCCCTTTGCATAAAGTTATTCATCACAAAAGGGATGAATCTCTACTTATCTCTACTATATCTATAACAATACCAAGGAAAAGGCATCATCAGATCTATTTGTGGTATGCATTGCCAGTAAAGGAAACACAATTGGCTTAATGCAAATACTAAACACAGAGAGATAAAAGTTGCAACAAGGACTGTAGCTGGAAAACCAGTGCATTGTCAGTGCAAACAGAGCAATCTACAACTATACCTAAAAGAGATCAGTTACTTTTTTGCAAGTGTTAACAAATAGTTTTTGAAAGAAAGGGACTTTCTTTTGCATTCACCGACATAATTAAAAATAAAAGTTCTCCCTTTCCTTTCTTATTTACAATATATCTGAGTGTTAGAGGCAGTCTTACATCTGTTTAGTCTGAAATGCTTAAATCATAGGAAGAAAGGGTGGCTCAGAAAGGATTAGCATCAGGGTTCTTATTTAGTGGCTAGGTATAAATGCCAGTTTTAGCTGCCTGTATCGTATAAAAGGTCCCACAGCTCAAAGTTCTACTCAAACAATGGCAAAGTAACACAAAAGAAATATAGATTCGTGTGCTTGCCATGATAGTATTTAGTGGAAGATACTTCTGCATTGAAATGTTGCTTTTCCATTTTCCTTTCCTTTTACATGAGGAGGGATGGCTCAGTGGTTAAAGACGTTGAGCTTGTTGGCTAGAAAGGTTCTAGACCTGAGCTACCGCATGATGGCACGAGTCCCTGTTATTTGCTCCAGCTCCTGCCAACCTAGCAGTTTGAAAGCATGCTAATGCAAGTAGGTAAATAGGTACCACTTAGGTGGGAAGGTAACAGCGTTCTTTGCATGTTGGCATGGACTCATGCTGACCACGTGACCACAGAAGTGTCTTTGGACAATGGTGGCTAAGAAACAGACATGAGCATCACCCCAAAGAGTTCAGCACAACTGAAAAGGAGGCATCTTTACCTTTTTTTTCCCCTTTTACATGTTTTGACAAAGGGAGCCTCAGATATAGTGAATGTAGTAGTAAGAATATATAATTTGTGTTTTATGAATTATTGTCATTAGTAGTCTCAAAGTACAGTTGAACAGCTTCCCTATGGTCATCCAGGACCCAATGTACATCTAAATTCAGTGTTAGAGCCAATATTTGAAAATACAATGTTAGAGCTCAGAGAGGTTATGAGCAAAGCTGAAAGCAGAAATTTATCCAAAGGAAAAATGGCTGAGAGCCTGAAATGGCTAATACTGTATATTTTCTCAGGGTGATCTGATCCTTCGTCATTTTCACCACGCATCTTCAAAGCCTGTCCCAGACTAATGGCTGCTTGTCCCCATTAGGAAAAAAGTAGGCTGGAAGGCATTTTAACAGGAGCTTAATTTTCTGCCTTCACTTGTAAGATTGACTTTATTCAAGCTAGCTTCTACATTAATGGGTGAAAACTAATGGTTTTCTAAGGCAAAAGAAAAGTACCCTTATGCAATCAAATTCTCATGTCTATTTTACTTTGGAAATACTTTTATATTCATGACCCCTCCATATTTTTGACTTCACTATGCTCGCTGTTAATCACATGAAAGAAGAAATTGTGAGTGTCTATGGAGATTCTCAGTCATCCAGGTCGTGGTTGTCCCAAATGTGCTTTTTCAAAAGGCAACTGGACTTTGTTTTTCCTTGAAGATGTTTCGCTTCTCATCCAAGAAGCTTCTTTAGTTCTGACTTTTTGCCTTTTGAAAAAGCACCTTTGGGAGAACCATGACCAGGATGTCTGACAATCTCCATAGACAATTTATCCATTTATCCAAATTTAATATCCAAAAAGATTCTGAAAACCCCATCTTTCTGAGACATAGATATTAACAATCATTGAAATTTTGCTGTGTTACATATTGTAGTGTAAATAAAAGGCTCCAAAATTGTCCAAATCTTGGCTTTCCCTATCTTCAAGTAAGCATTTTGTTACTGTACTTAATAAAGCCATATCTCATTTTTGCTGAGTTTTTCTTTAAAGAAAGGGTATTATGTACATTTGGTACTATGATTTCTAGTGTCATTTCTAGTGCAATTCACTGACTACTAGCCACTTAATTATATTCATGTTTGTTTCACCTTTTTTAACACTCAGTGTCCTAATATATCGTAATTTAAGAAAATACATCTAATAATATTAATTTGAAGAAAAATTATAGAAAACAGACATTTTTACTTACTTTGAGATCATGTAAAAGCTGCCCAGAATAAGAATTCCACACTTTGAGCAGATGGTTGTTCACAGCAGTAACCACTACATTATCGTTTCGACTCCAAGCTATCATAGTTACTTTGGGTTTCATAAATTTATCCTCCTCTGAACACAGGTCACTGCTTTGAATGAATTCAAGTAAACATTTAAATACAGTATTCTGCATTTCAAATATGCTAAATTCATGCTGGGAAACAGCTGATTGTCTCCTACCGGAGGCAAGGCCCAGAAGTATCGTTTCTCTATTGTTGGCCCAGCTCTCTGATACTATTAATGCTGATACTATTCACAAGTAAGGTATACCTACCTTGGTAATTTGTCAGCCATATCCAACAAAATGCTCTTCCATTCTGCTTTCTGAAATCGCCAGATTCGGGCTGTACCATCTCTGCTGCCACTAATGAACCTTAACATAAATTTTAAAAAGACTATATGATATACAAAATAGAAATCAATTGTTCATATTTTAAGTAGCATCTTTCTGAAATGCTGAATATTGCATATTGCATATATAAAATGTAACTAGAGCAATGCCTCCCACAAAAGTTGGTCTCCAATGATATTTAAATGTTTTTTATGCACATAGAAATCTTTGTGATATATTTACAGCTCACCAAATCATACAGTAGGGGCCTACTAACAATTTGTCTATTATAACAAATGCTCTCTGTCTTCAATAAAGGTTGCTCCTCCCAAACTACAAGGTATCCCAGCAAAATATTCAATAAATTCTGAAAATTCAATTCTGAGTCATATGCGCATATCAAGCTTCTTTTCTGGATGAATACCTGTAATCATTGGATTTCATCTACATGCTACTTTCTGCTCCCCCAAAAAAATCCATAGGGAACATTTATCTTCTATGAATGTTAAAACAATGCTAGCTTACTTTGACATAGTTCATTTAACAAAACAATCTTTATAAACATACCTGTCATCTCTGTTTGAAAACTGAATACTGTCAACTTTGTCCTGAAACAAGAAACACATGTTAAAATAAAATTCAAGTAATATGTGTTCAAATTTGGAAATCGTCCTACTTTTATTTAATGAAAGTAAAGAAAGATCATGGTGATAACAACAGGATTGTCCATATACAGGAACAAAACTGAATTAGTGTCCAGGCATTATTTATTTATTTTCACACTCTTATGTTCATAATATATTGAATATGAATATGAAACTAACATCAGTCTTTTGATAAAAAGATAGAATTCAGCATATTGTGAGCCTCATCAGAAGGAATTAGATATGCTTTGGAAGTCTTCAAACATTGCATGAAATCACAAACAATTGATCAGGCCTTGAAAAACAAAAACATTAGGTCCAGTGGCCATTTTCACTGTCACCTTGAGTTCCCTGGTTAGACATCAAACTATTTACCTTTTCCCTGCAATGGCTAATCTGTACTATATCTTTCTTTGACAACTTTAAACCAAATACTAAAGAAAAAAAATGGGTCCAAACACCACACTTTGAATCATCTTCTTTTCATCTAGCCAGAGGCAAGGGACTAAATCAAAATCCCACTCCATTTCAAGGCCCTCTCTACAGAACACAAAAACATTTAAGTTTTGCTTCAGGAACAATCCCAGTATAAATATCTTATTTATGAGAAGTTCCTCAATGCACTGAGGCCTTGAAAGTTGGACAGCATACACGTTTAATAAATAATTATGAGTGAAGCTGCTCTGATTTCTTCACAAAATCTCCTTCTGAATAATTATTCAGTTTTAGACGCCAGATTCCATCACTTTCCAATGGGCGATTGTGAGAAATATGGGGTAGTTGAAGTATGGCACATGCAATAATGAAGTAAAAGGCTTGAGATCCCTATGGGTAAATTGATCTGATCTGCAAATAAATTAATCTTGTGGGCCAAAGGTTCTCTATCCTTGCTTTAAGAAATATTTTAGAAGACATCCTTCTACGCCTATGCAAAGGGAAAAATTGCACCAGAAGCAAAATCAAATAGGAGCAAAACTGAAATGCATAAAAGATCAAGATTATTACTATTATTGAAATGTATTGGCCACCCAACTTCAATGGAACCTAGTATTATCTAGTATTTGCTGCATTAATACATCTAAAAGCTAAGCTGACTTCTACAATACAAACAATACAAAATGCAGCATTTTGTCATTCAGTTGCCCTTAACAGTAATTAAACTCCAAACCCAAAGGGAGGCAAATAAACTTAACTCCTTAACACTTGAGATCTCCTCTACCTCCCATTCTGTTGTCTATATGAAAGCAAATCCTATTAACCATAGACTGTTTTCAACTTAAGTATATTATGACCATGGCTGCATGATTAAACTTCTTTATAAGAAATAAAGAAATCTTACTTGTTTTACATCTAATTA
This sequence comes from Oxyrhabdium leporinum, assembly GCA_032468155.1. Classification (NCBI taxonomy): domain Eukaryota; kingdom Metazoa; phylum Chordata; class Lepidosauria; order Squamata; family Cyclocoridae; genus Oxyrhabdium; species Oxyrhabdium leporinum. Next base: position 57,725 of record JANHFL010003205.1, on the reverse strand, counting down.
TACCAATTAGTTCAACTTGGATTGTGAGATAAAATGCTTTCCTCATGTAGACAATAGGCAGTCATAAATCTTTTATATTAAAATGTGAATTTATGGCAAAATTTAATATTACATTACTTACAGCGTGGCTCTCTAGTTCTGCAATTTTTTCAGGAGTTTCAGAACCAAAATAATATATTCTGATAACATGATCAGTACTTCCAGTTATTAAAAACATTCCACCTAAAAAAAATAAGAAATTGCTTAAAACAATGGAAGGAAACAAATGCAAATGATGGACTGGAAGCAAAATAAATTGGATTATTTCTAAAGAAGTTGATAGGTTTGTTAACCAATCTGTCCTGATTGTAACAGGTTCTCTTAAGCTATCTTGAATTGTAACTAAACCATTTCTATAGATCTGAAAATATTTTTTTTAAATCTTCAGTGAAAAACTCTCTCTATATATATATTATTCTCTGAGGTTAAGTATAACAGTGATTAGTACAAACACACTTGGCTTTAGTAGATCATATACTTACCAACGCTAAAAGAAGAACAAAGCATCTGAACTCCAGGTCTAGGTTTTTCTATGAATTTCAATGGCCTGTTACTTCAAAGACAAGAGTTACTTGTATGTATGTAGCACTATGAATTGTATGGAGACTTTACATTAACAGCTCATAAAAATAAATTCCTATTTCCAATTTATTCAGACATCTCCATATTACAAAGAAAATAGCTTTTCTTTACTTCCCTTTGTAGTAATAAGATTATTTTTTATACTCTGTAATAAAAATTCATTTCTTGAAACGTAAAAATAAATGTGACAAACATGCTATTTATCAAAATAATTAATTAGTAGCATAGAAAGATACATACTTAAATTTCATTGATGTGGTATCCCACTGCCAAAAGCATACTGTTCCATCTACACCTGTGGACGCCATATATCTTACTGAACCTTTGACTAATGGGCTGAACTGTAAAATAACCAGTTATAGTGTGTTATAAATAGACAGACAGATGTTTTGAATAAATGTTAGAAATTCCAGCATTTCTGCCAGTGTACAAATTTCCATGTTTAATTCCTTAACTAAATATAGTTTGCATACTCCATCTCTAAAAACATTCAAAGGTAAAAATAAAATATAGCACCAAGTGATATAATTTATTAACACGCTACAGCAAATGTAATTTACAATCACAGATATGCTCAGTATGAATATATGCAATTGTATAAATGTCTAGGCTTACACATTCTGGAGCTGATTTTAGTTTTGTATGATACTAAATAATTAAATTTGGAGTTCTATCTCATGACAGTCTGTAGTAGTGCAGCTGCTTCATTTGTCCAAAACTATGCAACACGAAACAGTGACACAGTGAAATCAATGCTTACTTTCTAATGATAATGATTTCTATCAACCTAGCTGGGGACTAGAAAATGGTTTCCTTCTTATTCTATGAAGACTCTCAAAATCTATTTAGAGAATTGAATATTCTAGAGCATATCTGAGGTATCACACAGAGGTGCAGTAAGAGAATAGAAATTTTATCATCAGCATTTTCAATAAGATTTTTATTATATGAAAGTGATGCAAAAAAGTAATGTTCAGCACAAAATCAGCCAATCCAGATGTTCCAAACTGGTATTTGTTTGTTTGTTTGTTTGTGTGTGTGCAGGTACACACACATTCTGTCTTTAATATTTTTTTTTAATAAATAACTCAAGGCAGAAAATATACCTAATACTCCTCCTATTTTCACCACAACAACCATCTTGTGAGGTGAATTGGACTGAATGAGTAACTGGATATGATGACACCAGAATTTACGGTCTCCTGCTTTCTAATCTGATACTTCAACCACTAGACCAAATTTTCTGTCTGATTTTAATGGATTTGGTGGTCTATAAATATAATTTTATAAATTTGCAAATACCATCATCTAAATCAAATTAAACATGTAACAACAAGAAATCACATCATTTTCACAGACATCATTAATTATACAACTGCAACTTTCTGATAATTACAAATTCAGAAACACACAAACTAAAGATCCCAAAATGTATTATGGTATAAAAGGCAATTTTAAAAATAGTTCATCAACATGCATTAACAAGCATATATAAATAAATGAAGAATTTACTTGCAAAGATGTAATTGATCCTGTATGACCTTGTAAAACAGCAATTGGGGCACATGTTCTAAGACACCAAACTCTGATAATTTTATCACAACTACCAGCTGCAATCATCGTGTTCTCAAAGTTCACAGCCATATCAGAGATCTCTGCTGAATGGCCTCTTAGGGTAGCTAATAACCGACCATTATGAGTGCACCAAATTTTTACCAAGCAGTCATCTGACCCCTGAATAAAAACAAAAATTAATTAGCATTTAATTATCACTTACATTTAATGTGTCACAGGAATATATATAGATTTATGATCAAATGCAGTTTGATATAACGATTTGTAATATTCTACATCTAAGACTGTTTTGAAATAACAGAACACATCTCAGTAACAGATAAAATCTATTGATTCACCTACTGATTCGGCCCACACATTGTGCTAAGCCATGTGATCTCTTCAAGTTCAGGTTGTTTGAGAATACATCACTGTGGTTTATACATCACAGTTTATAATTTAGCTTTATTTAGATGGCAGCATAGATTTTTCATGATATAGTTCAAAATGTAAACTCAACCAACAGTCTGTAATAGTCTACCCTGATTACAGTTTGGGTTTAATAGGATGATATATCAAATAAATAGACAAAAAGGGTAACTAATGGATCAATATATTGCCATTAAGTGATATTTCATTTAGTGCAGACTAATATATTTCCTGATAATGTATTTTTAACATTTTTACAATTATTCTCAGTGCTATTGTTTCCTTAGCTCTGCCTTATTTTGATTTCTTAGAGAATGTTAATGTAAAAGCAAAAGTATTTCTTAACAGAAGAGAAGCTTGCAACAATAGAATGTTCTATTCACAGCTATTATTTTACAGCCATACAAATTAATTATCAGTTTCATAATGAGCTATAAAATAAATGCAGCAAAATATTTTTAAATAGGACTTGGTGAAATTAACAATCTTGTTTTGAATCCTATGGCTCTCAAGCAGCTTAGGTTTGAGAATGGACGTACAGAACCTGGCTTCTTATACCAGGTACAATATATGCAGTAAAACCTCCCTTTAATGGATCATTTCAGGAAAAGGTGTCCAATAAAGCCAAATGTTTGTTAAATCTGAAATTGCACAATTGATGTAATTAATAAAATTACAAAATTGATGTTTTTGTAATTTGTATTAACAAAATTACAGAAATACACTATTTTTCAGAATATAAGATGCACTTTCCCACCCTAAAAGAGGGTGAAAATTTGGGTGTGTCTTATACACCAAGTGTAGCCCTGCCCACCCGCCGGCCATTTTCAGCCTCCGCACATCGTGTCTTAGACCTGTTCCAGGCTGCAGGGATTGCCACAGACCATTGCAGCCTCCGTGCCTCACGTTTTTGGCCTCTGTGCCTTGCGTTTTCAGACTCCAAACACTGTTTCAGACCTGGTCAAGGCTGCAGGGATCGCCACAGCACATCAACGCCCATCGCCGCCTCCGTGCATCATATTTTTGGTCTCTGCGTGTCACGTTTTCGGCCTCCACAAGCCTCTTTTTTGGCCTCTGCACATCACATTTTCGGGCGGTTCCAGACAGAGGTGATCGGTGGCGATCCCCGCTGCCTGGAACTGCCCAAAAACATGACGCGCAAAAACAGGGTGTGTGGAGGCCGAAAACGCGACACATGGAGGTCAAAAACACGATGCGCAGAGGTGACGATGGTCTGTGGTGATCCCAGCAGCCTTGAATGGGTCTGAAACGGAGCTGAAAACGCGAGGCACAGAGGCGACGATGGTCTGTGGCAATCCTTGCAGCCTGAAACAGCCGATTGGGGGTATTCCGGGAGGCCAATCCACCCGCCAATCAGCTGCTCGTGCTGAATCAGGCTACAATAACGTGCTGAAGCTGACCAGGCTGTTTGCTATTTGCTGCAAGGACACTAACCAGATGAATACCAAAGGATGCTGGTAGGCAGAGGCAGATTTTTTTTCTTGTTTTCCTCCCCCAAAACTAAGGTGCGTCTTATACTCTGGAGCATCTTATACTCTGAAAGATACGGTATGCATATTGACATAAATGCATTATTATTAAATAAAGTCAAGCTATTCTCCAAAGCACCTGAGGGTAGGTCAAGAAGCAATGGGTGGAAACTAATCAATGACAGAAGCAACCTAGAACTAATAAGAAATGTCCTGACAGTTGGAACAATTAATCAGTGGAACAACTTGCCTCCAGAAGTTGTGAATGCTCCAACACTGGAAGTTTTTAAGAAGAGTTTGGATAACCATGTGTCTGAAGTGGTGTAGGGTTTCCTGCCTAAGCGGGGGGTTGGACTAAAAGACCTCCAAGGTCCCTTCCAACTCTTCTATTCTCCTCTCTCCTCTCTCCTCATTCCAATTCCAATTCCAATTCCTATTCCTATTCTATTCTAACTCTATTCTATTCTATTCTATATTACATTCATTGATATAAATTGCATCATTTGTCTAGACAGACTTCAAAATGCAATGGTGATTGTTTTTGAACCACTATTTCAGAGATGAAGCCTAAATTGAAATTTGGTCCATTACAAATTCTATTTGTTTAAGTCATTTTCTAGCAATTTATACTTTACCATAATCTGTGTTAAATAAAATACCAAATGCTATCTAGGCCAGAATTTCAATAGCAGTAACTACTTAATATGAATTTCTAAAGTTCATATTTGTCCATTTTCTATTAAATTCCAAACATACAACTTTAACAATAAACTTATCTCCACCTGTTTCCAATTATGTCTGCTCATCCTATGAGGTCCAATATGGTGCGCTAGGCTCCCTCTATGAAACAATGCTATCTAATCAGATCCAGGAGAAAATCAGAACCCCCAAGATTTGGATGATATTGACTTTACTAGCCTTTTAGAAAGCATTAAAGACCCAGCTTTTCAACCAATTATAGGATCCAGATATTGGGTGGGCTCATTTTGCTCTATGCACACATGTATGTTTTTGATTATTATTTTATTGTACTTGTTAGTCATCCAGAACTCTATATCTATCAGGCAAATCATATACATCTATCAAATAAATAAACTCACAGTGAATATCCTATGTCCAGTCCTATCAAATGCTACACAATAGACTGCAGAAAGATGACCAAGAATCCGTCTATGCATCTTTATATGTTGGTACATATTTTCTGGAAACGAACAACTGTATCGTGTACATCCAGTCAACTGTTTTGCATAATTTAATTCCACTAAAATAGAAAAAAATGTTAAGATTGTTTGTTTTTTTTAAAAAAGGGAAAGAATAATCAGTCAGATTATAATGTTATATTTAGGATTTCTGATCAATGGTTATTTATGCTGCAATAACTAATATGGAAAAAATGAAGTTTCCTTATGACAGCTTACAACTTCATCTATCTAGCTTGAAACTGTTTATTCTGAGTGACATTTCTCATTTTTATTTGAACTATATATAAACAGATCTGCATACAAAGTACATGCACAGCCATTGAGCAATAGCTTTATTTCAAAAATCAAGTCAATCAAACAATCAAGTCAAAGCAATTACAAGTTCGTTCTTTAATTGGACAAAGGGAATTCTTGAAAGTTTGGCAGCTACTTTCTTTCCTTTCTAGATAGCTGTAATAATGTTATGTTTAAAATGTGTTTGTTTTAAAGGTGGGTGATTAATTAAATACAAAATTTTGTTGATGCTGGGTTCAGGTTTCAGAGCAAGGAGTAACACGGAGAAGTTAACAGATAAAGTGAAAGTACAAAGCATGCAGTTTTTGTAAGTTTTTCCAGTAATTTTTAACTTAATATTCATATCAAGTGTACTTCTAATATTTTGATATTTAATCATTGTAACTGAATTATTTAATAACAATTTCAGTAAGATAAACAGCATACATTTTTAGCAGAAGTTAAAAAAAGTGTGAGCATGGGATATTAATAGAAAAAACATTCACTTACCTAGATTTGGTTTTCTGCTACAGTTAATAGGTATTTCAGGTGGTCTTCCTCTATGGAGGGCAGCAACACCTGAGCCTTTCCAATTTGTATATTTGCAATCTGCAAAAGTGTATTTTAGTTGTACACAAAGTAACATTAAGATTCTATGCTAAATCAGAACATTAAAAATATCCTGAATAAAGGTAATGTCAAACATTTACATTATCCTGTTAACAAAACTGTTTAAGTGCAATCACCAAAGAGATAAGCTTATTTCAAAAATGTGTTCACAACTTTGCAGTAATATACCTTTTCATATATAAAATATTATATATATATGAGGATTTTGTGAATTTAAAAATATGTGTAACAAACAGACTAAATTTAAAATGTATTTCAAATTCATTTTTCTTTAAAAATAGCCTATTTAACACAGTATTTTCATATTTGAATTAACAACCTTTATTAGTGATTAAAAGACTGCTAGGCTCATGGGAAAATATTTTACGGTAATCATTACAATTGTGCTTAATAAATTTGTCAAGACATTATACTAAGACTGCAGATATTTACAAGATTTAACTCAATTCCAAGATTTAACTCACTCCTGTTCAGTAGCAAGATCCACTGGAGCAATCATATGTCTTTTAATGCTATCTCAATTTTAAAATCATATTTACTCTGTTACATATTAGCATTTTCCATTGTGTGAAAACAACTCTGTCAGTCCTTAAATGCATCTAAGGAGACAGACATGCATGTGAAAATGAATTGAAAGAAAATTTTGGGACTGACAGCTATTACGTTTCTGTGTAAAAGAGGCCAAGTAAAAACACAATGTTTATAATAGGTATAGCAGCAACACTGGAAAGAAACACTCTTATAAAAAATATCATCTAAGTTTTTTTAGCTATAAATTAACTTGGCTACTGAGAGAGACTGGCCAAGCTAGGGGGAGCAGTCAAAAGGGAAATTAGTCTGGAATTCCTACGTGGGCACAAGAGGGCAAAATCTTAAACACTGTTGAACCTTATCTACTCTTTGCACCCTTGGTGCAAATTGTCAATCTGAGAAGATTCCTGTGTATTAGGCTTGAGCAATAAAACAGCTAACTGAACTCTTCACCTGTAGATCTTGTTATTTGCATCTGACATTAATCTTCTCAGACACATCAACTTTTCTCCCAGAGAGCAACAACCACTGAATGGCAACTGATGCCCAAGTGAGAGCAGCAGCAAATGAAAGAATAATGGATGCTGTGCTATGGCGACAGGATAGAATAGAGAATGAAGTAGAGTGCAACAGGTGCAAAATATGGTACAGCCAGCAACTCCAGGTGCTCTGGCTCCACAGTGTGAGTTGTTGGGTGGCGGAACTTTCAACTGACTATTTTTCATCTTGAATCTGTTAAAGAGCACCTCCCAATCATCCAAAAAGAATGACCCAATTATGAATAATTATCAGAACATGACTTCACAGGTCATTTTGGAGTTCCAATAAGTGACAGCTATTGTCCAGATCCACCAGCTTAAACAGAGTAACAGAAGGGTCAGGCTGTATGTAGCTGAATTCAAATTAAATCTACAGATCTGGGGTAGAATGAAGGAGCCCTAACTGCTCAGTATAGACAAAGGCTAAACTCTAAAATCCCCACCAAGTTGATAAGACAAGGAGTTCCCTAGAATTTAGACCAGCTTTATCAGTTTTGTGTGATCATTAATGCATGCCTGGGAGAAATTTGATGCCTAGGGGAAATTCAGAGAGAACTGAGCTCAAAATCTCACTATTCAGCCTTCTCCCCACTCAGGCTGGCAGGGACCGAGTTGGGGGAGGAGGAACCCACACAAATAAAGGTGGCAAAGAGAACAGCTGCTGAAGAAAGACAGAGGTGTGGAGACCTAGCACCCTGCTTTTATTTCAGAAAACCTGGACATATGGTAAGAATCTGCCCAACCAAAGGCCCTCAAAGAGAAGAAAGATCATCTAGCCAGGGTTTAGGAGAATACTGCCCTGAGTGCAGAGTACAGGCCTGGGAAATGACAACATGTGTCAATCACTAAACAGGGCTTGACTCCATCTGAATCAAGGTATGCTGCTGAAAATTTCTGTTACTTTGACATGGGCAAGAAGAAATGCAATTTTATAGATTTTGCAATAAGTGAAGCATTGCAGATCCTTATAGTAAGTCTCGATAAACCTGTGTAAGTTGAAATAATAGACGGTGAATCCTTAAGAGCAGGTCCAATCTCACAAGGCTACAGTCTCCCCGCAGCTAACAATAGCAAAAACCAATTGCCTCCATCACTGATTGTGCATGGCGAGGAAGAATATGAAGTTGAAGAAATTTTGGACTCTAGTCTAGACAAAGGGACAAAGGCATCATTTGATCCATTGGAAGGACTACCTAGAATCCGAACATTCCAAGAAAATGCCAGATATGGACACATCCATGACTTGGTATGAGAATTCCATCAGCATTTCCCAGAAAAGCCACAGGCTTCCAAACTCCCAGCTTCCTACCATGCATTGGAACCACCCAAGGAATATGTAAATGAAGAGGTTAACCAAAAAGAGTGGACACCTGGGGGGGGAGGGGAGAGACATAGTGGTTGATGAGACCTTCACTTCCCAAAGGAGAGGAGGGAGGGACATGCTAATCATCTAGATGTTGTCCAGATAGCAGCACCTGCTCTAATGGACATTCAGATATGGGGATGGAGATTCCTTTGAACTGACTTTGCTTCCATCCTCCCAAGTTTCTCTGAGAACTCAATGAGGACAGCATGGGAAAAGGGGAAGGCTATTTTGAGGAGGGGGGTCATGTAGAAGAGAGACTGTCTGAGCCAGGGGAGGATTCAAGAGGGAAAGGCTGAGAATATTACATGGAACAGCCACTCTAGTAATATATTTGATGCATACCTATTATTTTTGTATACTCTTTCTGTTGAATGATGAATGGCTTTTAATTTTGGATAAGAGATATTCTAGTGATTATGTTAATGTTCATTGCGATCCAACCAAGGCAGACAGCAGAAGAAAATATTTGCACGTGAATATGCTGTTGTTTTTTAGACACTAAGTGAGGAATGCCTTGCTTCAGGTATGGGAAAAAATTAAATTACAAAACTATATGAAAATATCAGTCTGGCTCTCCACAAAGGAAGCTTTGATGCATCCAAATCTTATCAACTTAGGAAAAAATGTATTTTATAAAGATATTTTAAATGAGAATGGTGAACTTAAATGTAGACAACAACTACAAAACGAAGGGGTGGATTTAGCTTCGTGGCCGCATTTGCAAATACAATTGAGATATGAGAAAGATGCAAAAACATGGGGCTTCTATAAAGAACCGACAACACTTGATAAGATATTACTAGGGACGGATGAAAAACTGATTAAGAAAATACATAACTATCAATATTAAGTTATAAAATGGAAGAGGAACAAGTGAAGGAAACAATGATTGTTATATCACTACTATTGTTATAATATGTATCAATATTTTTGTTTGTCTTTTTTTTGCTGTTTTCTTTTTGGCTAATGATATGCCCTAACAATACACTGTATTCAAAACATTTATGAATAAAAAAAACATATACTAAAAAAAAAAAGAATATGCTGTTGTTTTCAATCTAACCATGGTTTAAAGTCCCACTACACTGGGGCTTAAATGGTAATAATTCACAAGAAAGCAAAATAATATACTCGATACATTTTTTATACTGAACTAAAGTGATTCAACTACCACCGTATTATTGACTTTTTTCATGGGCACGCAAATCAAGATGAATGTGTAATTAGAACTATAAGATGTTATCAAAAGCCCTAGAATGACAGAATGAGATGTGGCAAAATGGTCCTAAAGTTTAAGGTTGTTTTTTTTGTTCTTGTCAGCACCAAGATAGTACTGTGTAGACACCTGAAGGCTTCCTCTCTAATTAAGATATGAAAGCAGCTGTATCTGCTTTTTGATGGAAAATACATAAAAGGGCAAAAGTGTTAGTCAATAAAGGTGGTCATTGGTGTACACTGGACATTTCTGCTGTTGTCTTTGAGCTGCATAGACTGGACATATTACAGGTAGTTTTCAACTTACAAAAGTTCATTTAGTGACTGTTCAAAGTTACAGCACTGAAAAAAGTGACTTATGACCATTTTTCACACTTATGACCATTGCAGCATCCCTATGGTCATGTGATTTACATTTGGATGTCTGACAACTGTCTCGCATTTATGACGGTTGCAGTGTTCCAGAGTCTTATGATCCCCTTTTGTGACCTTCTAACAAGCAAACTCAATGGGGAAACAAGATTCACTTAATAACCGTGTTACTAATTTAAGAATGCAGTGATTCACTTAACAAATGGGGCAAGAAAAGTCATAAAATGGGGCAAAACCCACTTAACAAATTTCTCACTTAGCAACATAAATTTTGGGCTCAATTATGGTTGTAAGTTGAGGACTACCTGTATAGCCAAGGACTAAGAAGTAACAAAGAAGATTAAAAGAAAGATGAAGAATAGAGAGGCTGGTGGAAAATATCACAACATTTGGAAAGATAACCAGCAAAGACATTAAGTTTCAAAAAGCTCTGGGGGAAAAAAAGTTATTGTACCCTGTGCTCAGTTTTGTCTCTAAGCTAAAACAAGCCAAGAAGATAACCTCTAAAGGCGTGAGGCTGTTCAAGCTGGGATAAGGAACACCTCTATGAATCGGCAAGGGAGAGAGAGCAGCAGTTAAAAAACTGAAAATCTCTACATCTTTGCCATTTGTTAAGCTAAGGCTATATATATATATATTAAAAAATAAGTATATAAGTATTATTAAATAAATTTTATTTAATTAAGCACAAGTTATTTTTCTAAAAAGCACTATAACAAGTAACTATCACAACAACTTAGGGAACTCTGGCTATATGGTCTCTATAATTTTTTCTATGCTTCAACACTATGAAATGTAATAAAGCAATATAAATGTAAATGTAAAGCAATGTACTGTATCTTCAAAAGAACTGAGTATATTTAAGTTGTGTAGTGCTAACAGTTTTCATTAAATGGGTAAGGACATTCATCCTAATTTGGAAAACTAAGATATGCACCTTTGCGTATACTAAACTCAGGCATATTTGATTAGAATTTAATGAAGCATGCAATATACAAAATCTGAATATACCTTTTGCTGTTCGCAGCAGGGACTGTTTCCCAGCACCCAACAATGAATTCACTCTTGAAATGCTGGATGGAATCTCCTTATCCAGTATAGGACCGATTCGCTTGCAAATTTGTAACAAATGGTCTGGAGCCACATGTTTGTTAGATAATACCTAACATGCAAACAAAATTAAAACTTAAAGTTAATATAACTTAAGATGCTTACATAATCTAAATATTTTAGAAACAATTATTTATCCCTTTCTTATTGGAAATACTTGATACCACATATTTTAGCCTTTTAAAAAAGTACCATCATTTCACTATTTACAGTATTTCACCCTCTCCCCAAAAGATACTTTAGTTTGCCTATAATTAAACAAAATAACTTCAAATTCATTACAGAGTTAGTTGCCTTCTATTAGAAATAATTAGAATACATAATAGGAACATAATACCAGAAGCCAATAGTCACTGTTTTTCACTATATCTTCATGATTTATGAAGACCAATCATACACCTCTATAGTTTGCCCTAAATCTGAACATCCCAGAGCATACCTCTTCAAGGGCAGGAAACTGTTTTTTTGCTGTGGCAACCCATCTATTAAATCTCTTTCATCACTTCCTTTAATACTTTCTGATCAAATCTATTTTTTAAAACTTTTTAGTTTAGTAATTTTTACTTCATATGAATATGTTTTCCTCTCTGGCACCACTATCTGAGTATCACTTGCTACAATGAAACACTTTAAAGTGTGCACCTTATTTTGCTTTTCATATCAACATGAAAGTTAAATACATTGATCTGGTTCTGAAACAATTTAAGTGTAAAATACCTAGTCTCCAAAGAATCATGTGTTATAAAACAAACCAACTACTGAATGTATTATTCCTGAAACTTTCATCTACTATAATATCAGAGAGAGATACAAGAAGAAAATTCAGGATTAAGAAGCTACTACATTAATGTAGAACAATTATTTATTTCTGAAGATAAATACATGGAATCAAATGAGAAATCTCACTAATGTCAGATAGATATTTCTAATTATAAATTACCAAAACCTGGCAGTTCAATTTTATGTACTGCATTTTTATTGGAAATCCTAAACAAAAAATCTTTAAATTCTAATATTTTTAAAGTTTCATGATTTTAAAAAAGTTTCATAACTTTTTAAGAAATGAAACTAGTGCTAAACCACAGCATACAACAACTGTATTAGCCTCAATATATTCAATGAATATTCAAATACAATCAGTGGCATTTGCTTTAAACACATGGATTTCATAAGAGAACACACTATGTAGAATATTTAAACCGTGTATCATTTGGAGGAAAGAAATGGAGAGACAGAAAATGATAAGGATCTTAGACTCCAATCAACTCACTAAGAATCCCTTTTTCCCTGAAAGCCCTAAAATCAGCAGAAATATTCAGCAAGACTGCTACTAAGCAGCATTCTTAAAACAAAGGAACTTTGAAGATCAACTTCTTCAGTACAAACAAAATACAGAATGATGATCCAGGTTACGAGTGAAAATAAATATATCTTCAAAAGCACGGAAAAAAGCACAGAAATTTAAGTTAACCAGAAACAACAATCTCTGTTAAACTAAAATTATTTAAGAAATTTCTGAACAAATCAGGAAAAAAGTTTCTTTTCATATTTTCTCATTTTAAAAGACAGGGAGGGCAAAAGCAACAAGGCTGATGTTTTTTCACAATTCATCCTCTATGCAACACAGTCTCACAAACCCCATCTCCTTTGTGATGACAACATTCTCAGTTATGGTTTTTGTTGTCTGGCAAAATAATTAACACATCACAGTAAGTAGGATGATTAATATAGTAATGATTATCTTAATACATGCACTTTTATAGTTCATTTCTAAACTATTTCTCACCAGGTCTTCGTAACGTCTGTAATGCTCCTTTCCTTCCCAATCAAATCGTTTAGGAAGCAACTAAAGTTTATGGAGAAAAAAGGGACACATGAAAAAGATATTAAGTTAAAGTTACGATGGATACTTGGACTAGTGTCTTGAAAAAGACATGTCAACAAATAAAGTCAAGAACTATGAGCAAAATTTGAGTGTCACAAAAGAAAAGTAGAATTTTAAAACAAGTCAAGCAGACCTGGTATTGTTCCAGTTCTCTCACCAGCACCTGTAGGGAAAGGAAGAACCACATCTTTAAAAATCAAAAAGCGCGGCTGCTGGCCAAAGCG